>CM041805.1:21572489-21732488 GCA_023376895.1 Aspiorhynchus laticeps | reverse complement strand
TAGATGTAGATATTATAACAATCTATCGATAAACACACACCGTGTCCTCTCCTCTGCGCCACCGCAGTCTGTGGATTGAAGAACGCGCAGAAAGATGGGGAGGAGTCGAAGTCTGCTGCGTTTTCATTTGAAATTTAAAGGGGAAGAATCGCAAGATTTTTAGGGGGGCTGAGCAGAAATTTAGGGGTGCTAAAGCCCCCCTAAAAGTGGCCTAGCGACGCCCATTATCATGGTATTGTCGTGTCTTGCTCACTTTTCCATGAACAGCCGCGCATAAATCATCTAATGAATTATGACTATGACTAAAGAAATTCAATAATAACTACAATCGCAGTAAAGACTCATATTTGAATATGTTCTTTTCTTTGTTTATGAAGAATTATAAGCATGTGTATTATGTGATTTAGCCTATGCATATTTGTTCTAAAGTTTGGCAGAGTGATCACGAGATGCTCGGCCAAGTTTTGTATCGTTTACAGAAAGGATGCACGTTCTCATCTTTTTTTTCTGTTAATTATCACGTTGCTCTGCGTGTCTGTTTTTCGTCAAAGCACCAACTTAGAATGCCTAATGTTGGTTTGATTGCTTGTGTTACACGAGAAAATGAATAAGTTTGCCTACCTGATGTTGTAGATTAATGCGTGTGCGGTTCGGGTCGCGACTCGCGGTCTTTATGTCAAACGGTTCTGGTCTGGTACAGAAATAAATGAGTGCTGCTGTGGGATAACGGGTCAGGTGTTCTGTTAAGTACTGCTGGTGCACGTTTATCAAACAGAACCTGTACAGGACTCTGCTTTAGACTGCTTTGCGTCTCTCCATCAGATAACCCAATGCGCCATTTACAGAAATTTCCCTAAACTGTCACACAACTCAAATATTTTTCCGCCAAGGGGTGAGAACGTAATGATTATGAAAACGATTGTTAATTTTTGTTAATTATTATTTTATTTCAGTTAGTTTTTCAATAACTATGAGTCAATAAATGGGAAAAAAAGTAACTCAGATATTTTCTTGTAAATTAAAAAGTAATGCGTTACTTTACTAGTTACTTGAAAAAAGTAATATTATTACGTAACTCGGGTTACTTGTAATGCGTTACCCCCAACACTGTTTGTAAGTGATTTCAAGCACTTTAATTTTACTCTTTATTTGCTTTTCTAATATATAGCCTACTGCACTATAATATATAATACAATCTAAATAATTACGTTATATAATTACACTCTTTAGCAAGAGTGATTTTAATATGGGGATTTCAGTGACTAATCTTTATATTTGGCATCTGCAATCTCGAATATTTGGCCTTTTTATACAACCCCAAATCAGAAAAAGTTGGGACAGTATGGAAAACGCAAATGAAAAAAGAAAGTAGTGATTTCTAAATTTACTTTGACTTGTATTTCATTGCAGACAATATGAACACAAAATATTTCATGTTTTGTCTGGTCAACTTCATGTCATTTGTAAATATACATCCTTTCCTGTCATTCAGACCTGCAGCACATTCCAAAAAACATTGGATTGGAAACACACAGCCCTCCTCTTCCGAGTATTCTGCTCGCTAATGTCCAATCCTTGGAAAATAAGACGGACGATCTTAGAGCCAGGACAAGTTTCCAACGGGACATTAGGGACTGTAACATCCTTTGTTTGTCTGAAACATGTCTCACTCCCTCGGTCCCGGACACCGCTGTAACACCGTCTGATAACTTTTCTGTTTTACGGATGGACAGAACAGCCGAGGCCGGAAAAATCAAGGGTGGTGGAGTGTGTTTCATGATTAACAAGAAATGGTGCGACCCCAGGAATATCTCCATTCTGTCGCGTTCCTGCTCGCCTCATCTGGAACATCTCTCCATTATCTGCCGCCCATTCTATTTACCCCGCGAGTTCTCCGTGGTCATCGCTACTGCCGTTTACATTCCACCTCAGGCAGACACGAGCTTGGCTTTGTCCAAACTCCACGAGGAGCTCAGCGGTTACATCAACAAACACCCTGACGCTGCCTCTATCATCGCAGGGGACTTTAACAAAGCCAACCTCAGGAAGGTCATGCCGACCTTCCATCAGCATGTATCCTGTCCAACTAGAGGACCGAATACACTGGATCATTGCTACACTCAGTTTAAGAATGCCTATAAAGCTCGTTCCCTGCCGGCTTTTGGTAAATCGGACCACGCGGCCATTTTCCTCACACCGGAATATAAACAAAGGATCGTTCAGGAATCCCCGGGGAAGAGGGAAGTGACGCGCTGGTCCTCCCACTCTGAAGCTATGATACAGGTATCTCTTGATGACGTCGACTGGGACATGTTCCGGGCGAGTTCAGCTGACGTCAGCGAGTTCACGGATGTAGAATTAAGCTTTGTTTACATGCTAACCGACCAAGCCACTGAAACGGTAACAATAAGGACATTCTCTAATCAGAAACCGTGGGTGGACAGAACAATCCGTGCTACAATTAACAAACGCACTGCCGCATACAATGCCAGTCTTTTGTCAGGAAACATGAGCGAGTACAGTGCATCATGTTATGCTCTCCGAAGGGCAGTTAGAGCTGCTAAACTCCGATACAAGGAGAGAATTGAGTCACATTTTCAGCTCAATGACTCTCGACGCATGTGGCAGGGACTGAAGACCATCTGTTCCTCTGGAAATAACCCCTCCGCCGAGGTGAGAGCAGATCCATTGCTGGCCGAAGAGCTAAACACCTTCTACGGCCGCTTCACTCTTCTTCTACGGCGTCTTCAGTCCCTAAACGTCTTTTAAGTGTTGTGAAAAGGAATGGCAACATTACAAAGTGGTAAATGCTTTACTGTCCCAACTTTTTTTGGAATGTGCTGCAGGTCTGAATGACAGGAAAGGATGTATATTTACGAATGAAATGAAGTTGACCAGACAAAACATGAAATATTTTGTGTTCATATTGTCTGCAATGAAATACAAGTCAAAGTAAATTTAGAAATCACTACTTTCTTTTTTTATTTGCATTTTCCATACTGTCCCAACTTTTTCTGATTTGGGGTTGTATATAGGTTTAGCATAAAACATGATGATGCTTCTTCATACTATTAGAAGAAAAACTTAAACATTTAGTATTATATCACAAACAAAGCTTATTTGTTTCAAAAAGAGAAATCAGTAAGCGTCAAACAAGTCAATGTCGGAGGATCACGTGACCCTTCGACGGCGATGCAGGCTTAGTCTTTCGCTCTGCTCACTTTGCCACATATTGTGTGATCCTGTCAGTAAAATTTAAACCACTCTGCATTGGACCCATCATGAGTGCTAAGGCAGACAAAGGGGATCGGAAAAGAGAGATTGAGCAATCGCCAATGAAGAAAAAATTAATAGATTCCGCCATCTCCAGAGAGGACCTCGACGATACTATTGCTAGCGGCATTGAATTAGCACTTAAAGAGCAGCAAAGCACTTTGAATTCGGTTGTGAATTCGGCAGTAAGAGATCCGATGGACTCTGTGCTGATTCCAGCATAGCGCGAACTGCGTGAGGACATACAAGCGACCAACAAGTCTGTTAAAGAGCTAAGAGAGGAGTTTGAGGCCATAGTTACCGCGGCGAAGCAGACACGTGACCGCATTGATTCTGTTCAAGCAGCTGCGCGTGAGGATATGAGGGCAGTCACGGACTTAAGAAATCAGCTGGAGCGACTCACCGAGAAGAGGACGGATATGGAGGATAGGAGCAGGAGGAATAACTTTTGGCTGGTGGGGCTGCCAGAGGGGGCGGAGGGTTCCAATGCTGCTGGTTTCCTCAAAGTTAATCTTTACAAGTGTATTGCTTCCTTGAGGGGCCGTGACATTGAGATTGACCGGCGCACCGCGTGTATGACGGAGGGAGGGGCTCCGATCGGCCGCGCACTCTCATCTTCCGTGTACTAAGATGGCATGACGGAAATCCTGAAAGGTGCCCGGCAGGCTTATCCAGTGAAATGAGCACAGAACAATGTCACACTACTATTTTTTCCTGACTTTAGTCCAGGTACAGCGATCAGAAGAAAGGCATTTGGTCTGGTTTTGAAGAAGATGACAGCGCTTGGTCTACAGCCCTTCCTCATCTATCCGGCGGTAATTAAACTACAGTACAAAGGGGAGCAGAAAAGCTTTGATTCTCCTCAGAAAGCAGAGGATTTTATCAGCTCCCTGTCTCAGCAGAAGACGTATGCCGCGGCTCTGCGGGGAGGCGACGAGGGAACAGCGGCCACATTCTCTCCGGCCCGGCGGGAGGGGCTTGATGGCCGGGATGGACATGGTCCTAGCTGCCCAGTAGGGGATGATGGTAGGATGGACATGGACACTTGCTAAACCTATTTTTTGCTTTTTCTTCTCTCCTCTCTCCTACTGGGATATTGCCCCTATATATCTCGTACAACGATCTCTTTGCTGGTAAGACTGACACTACTTTTTTCTTTTTTGGAGGGGACTAATGGAGAGTAGGTTTAAATAAAAATATATATATATATTTTTGGGCTGTGTGAGCCTTTCTGGAGACATGTCTTGCGTTGGAGTGGATCGGTCACGAACCATCACTATTTTTTGTTGCTCAGTCAGACCTATGTTCTCGGTAATGTGCGGTCTGAGTTGTTCCTTGTTTATGGTTGTTGGTTGTTCTTGTTTTTATGTTGTTTTTGTTTTTTACAACAGACATTTATACTTTTATTTATTTTACCTTATTTCTAAAGGGATTCTTCATCTAGGAGGTTTGGTATCTAAATTGCACATCAGCGTTTACACGTTACTTATGGAATGGAAGTGCTTCTGTTTTTTGCATTTATTGAATACAGACTTGGGATTATGAATACGCAATGCATACTCTGAATATTTTATCACTGAATGTGAATAAAGTTTAAATTCGGCTGTTAACCGAACCCGTATGTTGGAATAATTACACCGTAAATCTATTTCCTGTGCCCTAATACAAGAGACACATTTAAAACAATCTGACGTGGCACGTTTCCAGAATAAGTATTATAAATTAGCAGCTTTTTCCTGCGCTCTTAATAAAACTTAAGGAGGTGCTTATCCTTGTTAGCAGGAAGTTAAATTTAACAATTGAACACCTTGGTAGTGATGAGAAGGGTAGATTTGTTTTTATCCGATGCAAGATATATAATAATAGGCTAGCATTGGTCTCCATTTATGGTCCGAATGAGACAGACAGAGTGCATTCCTTACACAGATTTCTAAAACTCTACTTGAGGAGATTGATTGCCCTCTAGTGGTGGGTGGTGATTTTAAAGCTGTGGTAAATCCTGCTTTGGATAAATCTCAATCTGATACAACATCCAATTCATCCTCGAAATTACTGAAAAAATTCATCACTGAGCTCAACTTAATCTTTTTTTAACTTTTTTTCTAATAGACACAAGACTTTCTCTAGGATAGACTGCATATTTCTCAGCCTATCTTTAATTTTGTCTAATTCCTCCATCTCTATATTACCAATTTTATTATCTGATCATTCTGCTGTGTTATGCAGTGTTCCTCTTTCCAAAGTAAAAGCCAAATCCCCTAGATGGCGCTTTAACATATCATTATTAAGCAATCAGACTTTCATTACTTATCTAAAAGAATATATTAAGGAATTTCTTGAAATTAATATGCCCTCTGATGTGGATCCTCAAATACTGTGGGAAACGACTAAGTGTGCTATACGAGGTTTCTGTATATCTTTCTCTTCTACTCTTGCCAAAGCGAAAACTCACCAGTTTACACGATTAGAAAATAAAATCCAATCATTACAAAACCTACAAAAACAGCGTTTTACTGAGCAACAGGCTACACAGTTGTCCTCTTTAAAAGAAGAATATGATTTACTTTCACACTCAAAGGCGGAATTTATTTTACATAGGACTAGGCAAAAGTATTATTTCGAATCAGAGAGACCTAGTCATTTATTGGCCCTTAGGTTGAAAGAATGCGAGTCTAAGGCATATATAAGACATATATATAAGGCATATGCTTAAGGCACTTCATAATTGGGTTGATCCTCAATCTACAGTTTCATGGAGGGTGAATGAAGCTGACAAGGTTAAACCAAATAGACTTCAAGATATTTTATTTACTGGCACAGGAAAAAAAGGGGATAATTATAAATTTGATCCGGTTGTGGCTAACTCTATCAAAATCTGGAAAACGGTTGAATGTCGGATAGGAGGACCCTTCAAATTTTGTAATAGTACACCTTTATGGCACAATTTTAATGTTGTATGCGGAAATCGTCCATTTGTCCAACCATCTTGGTCTTCTTTAGGTGTAAACACATGCGGTGATATATATGATAACCAGGGCCTCTGTTCATTTCAGACATTAAGAACCAAATTTTGTCTACCAGCATCCACATACTTTGTCTTTCTTCAGTTGCGTTCTGCTCTCAAAGCGTATGGCGTTCCTTGGTCTTCTCCCATTTCCTCTCATCCTATGCGGGACTGGATTGCACCATCTGCTGGTCGGCCATCTGTTTCCTTAATATATAATAAAATTATTGATTGCATTACAAAACCTCTTTCTATTAAAACTATTTGGAATAGGGAATTATCTGACCTTAATTTATCTGTCGACTGGGAGAGAGTGTGGTCTAATCTCAGCTTAACATCAAAAAATTTGGCTCATCGTCTTATTCACTTCAAAGTCATTCATAGAGCATACATAACTCCTTACAAAAGATTCAAAATGAAAAAACAATCAAATTTTAACTGCCATATATGTAATACTGCATCATCAGGCACTTTTCTTCATATGTTTTGGGAATGTCCTATCGTCATTAGTCTATGGGCACATGTAAACCTGGCTTTGACATCATTACTGTGAATTGATTGGTCGGTTAACCCAAGTTTGTGTCTTCTTTTTTTTTTTATCAACTATTTTTTTTTTTTTAACACACAACATCACAACATAACATCCACTCAAAACAAACAAAACTAAACAGACACACACTCCATATTTTAAAGGTCCAATCAAAGGGGAGAGAGAGAGGGAGGGAAAAGTAACAACAAAACAGGTCCTTCCTTTATATAATCACATATGTTAGAAAAAAAATAGAAATAAAGTAATAATAATATGCAATCCAATATGCCTCTCCACACACGTGCGGCACACACCAGTTCTGCATGTCCTCCTCGCAGCCTCAAAACCAGCAAACAGCCTTCTCCTTTGTATTAAGCTTATAGAGAGACCAGAATCAACATCAAGAAGACACACACTGGTATTAGCAAAGCAATCAGTCCGTAGTGAGGAGGATAAAACCAGGTTTACATGCGTCCATAGATCCATATATTTTGGATGCTGTGTTGTGTTAGGTGTGAAAAAAAATAAAAAAATGTTGATAACAAAAAAAACAAGTCAATGTCTAGCGCATGTTTACATATAGAAAAATAATTTAAAAGCCGTGCAGTTTTTAAAATTTGATTTATTTTTTATTTTTTATTTTGTTTCAACCAAGATGTAAATGTCACTTTTTTGAGGATCAACACCACCTGCTGTTTTCTTATCAGTTATTGTAGCCTAATGTATGTAACTATACTATTTATATTTATACTATTTATAAAAAATATATATACAGGCTATATATATATATATATATATATATATATATATATATATATATATATATATATTATATATATATATATATATACTGTATATTTATACTTGAATATTTGGGATTTGACTATAAAAAGAGATTTGATTATGTTTGAGTTTTGAGTTATTCAATAATTCAAATCAAATCACGATGTGTATTTAACCAATCAGATTGTTGCCGATTACAACGCCTAACTAAGGTTGCCTTGAGGGACATAATTTCAGTTAGACAGGAAGCGCATGAGCATGTTGCAAAAGAGAATTTATTAGTTTTTCAAAAACCCTAAAAATATTAAAGTTTCAAGGACGAGCGTGAGAAATTTTGGATCGCATTAATGTTCAGGACCTCATGAGGGAGTTTATCAGCGTCACTCCAGAGCGCAAAGCCACGTTTGGAGTTCCAAAGTCTTCATAAGGTTAAATGCTGACTGTTATTTCGCATATATGACACCGTGTGCTTGTTAACTACTGTTACTGCCATGCAGCATATTTGTATAATATTTATTAGTCTTTGGTTGTTATTTGTGATATATTATGTGTTATCATCATAATCTTAAAAACAGCAGAGGGGTTTGCAGAATGTGGCCCATTCCTTTAAGTCTGCTTTAGTGGTTGGCCTGGTTTAGCCAGTCGTTGCTGTATCTGTCACTTGCATTGAATCGGCTTTAGAGTTCTTGTAGTCCATCTGCTCTCATCTCTCTCTCTCTCTCTCTCTCTCTCTCTGGTGGACTGTTTACCAAAGTTTGTAGAAATGTGGGGTGTTAATGTGGTATTGTGTACGTGTTATACGAGAACAATGAAATGATGTTTACTTTGTAAACGTGTAAAAGAATAGTTTTGAATGAAGTGTGAATAGTTGCGTAACTTAAGAGAAATTTGTTATAATAAAGATTAATTTAAACATTTCTATGGTTGCTCCTATGTTTATAACATTTAGTTTACATTGGCTATTTTGCTATCTATTTCTATGTGCTCTTCGACATATTTACCATTTGTCCATTAATTTAACAGTTGTAAGAATTAAAGTTATCAAAGTTATTAAACTGATGCAGGCAGTGGCGGTTCTAGACAAATTTTACTAGGGGGGCCAAGGAGGGGCCAGTGTTTAACCAGAGGGGCACATTAAAAAATGGCAACAAATTATATTTAAAGATTATAAACTTTATTTTACTTTAAAATCATACAAACATTTATTTTGTACAAGAGTGAGTGCAGGTGCAAAAGAGGTAGGGCCATAAAAAATGAAAAATACAGTACAGGGTACAAATACAGTGTGTCAATTCAATGTGAACAAAACTCCAGGGTACAACAAAGGGTACAACAATGTGCCATTTCCTATTTATGGAAGCCCCACTACTGTGGACAGTTGAGTCCACACTTATGTATTTGAATTGGCACAACAATGCTGGATCAATTGAATTTTAATAAAATATAGATACACTACACTACAGCAACAGGATACGGCGGTTGTGCTGTCTGGAAAAACGGTCCACAAATACATCAAGATCCAGAGCCTTGGCCCTTCTGGACTCTATGCTCAGGACACCAAGATCACTGAGTCTCTCATCAGTAGTGGTGGACCGCAGGAAGGTTTTTATCAGTTTCAGTGTGGAGAAACTGCGTTCGCAAGAGGCTGAGCATCTCTCATAGTTGCTTTTTTCCAGTTTCTAAAACCAGGTGTTGAAACAAAAACAGTGTCTGGGGCATTTGGTGTGCTAAAATGTCTACATGCATAGCAATATGTAGAGCCCATCATGACAGAATACTCAAGCCATGGATGAAGATTATACCAGTTTGGCCTGAAGGTCCATCTTCTGTCCCCCATCAAAGTGGTTGGGAATATATTCAAGTTGGGCTGTACTGGTACATCATTCTTGGACTTGCTGATATCTGTAGAAAGATGTACAGTAAACATAGGGCACAACTACAACATTTATTTACTTATGCATGTATATCTGCATGTATTTCAAAATGTAGGCCAAGTATTTACTTAAAAAAAGAAACATTAGAGCCATATTGACATAAAAAAGAATTTACAGCAGAAAGCACCATTTTAAGGACACGCAGCAGGCCTACAATTAAATTATAATTGCACTGCTTTGCAAATAGTAAGAACCTTCTTCATCACAAACCTGATGGTGCAGTACTTGATCCACATGGATCCACTTTCTGTCCCTCTGGCTGTTCCTCTCTCTATCCCTGTATGTTTTCTTCCTCCTCACCCTCTTCTTCATGCTCCTCACCCTCTGGAATTTCCCTCTCTGTGTCAGAGCCCTCACTTTCATCACATGCCCTCTCTCCAACCTCCACTGACTCCTCTGGCTCTCCCTCTTCCTGCTCCTCAACTCTCTCAATACTTTGATTTGTTTCTCTCCCTTTTTTGTTTACTGGGGCAAAAAAAGGACGCTATGTCCCTTCCTCGTTTCATGATAACTATCAGAAGAAGAAATTTAGGGGCATGCATTACCTTTCGTTTTCTAACCATCCCTCCCTACAAATCTATTTGTTATCGCAATGCAACAGCCAAGACGGATGAAGTTACGTGGTTAACATCACAACATTGTGTAGACCTTGCAAGGATACGGACATTTGGATATTCGCTTCTGCTTCGATGAGTTTGCTTAGATATGATTTTCTGATTTTCTATGAAGTTTTTGGTAACACTTTACAATAAGGTTCGTTAGTTAACATGAACTAATAATGAACTGCACGTATACAGCGTTTATTAATCTTTGTTAATGTTAATTTCAACATTTACTAATACTTTATTAAAATCTTGTTAACATTAGTTCATGCACTGTGAACTAACAATGAACAGCTGTATTTATATTAACTAACGTTAACAAAGATTAACAAATACAGTAACAAATGTAAAAGTGTTACCAAGTTTTTAAACATCTCGAGACCAGCCATTTACAAACTTGATTTCATTATCAGTGTGAGGAACAAAAGTAACACGGTTATGTGCAAGAACAACAAGTCACTCACGAGATGAAATTGTTTTGCTTACCTTCGACTCTTGCAACAGGAGAAATTAATCGTAGCTCCTCTCTCCAAGAGTAGTTCTAGTTGTTGCTGAGCTCTCATTCACCGAGCAGCACCGCAGGCTACAGTGTTTGGGTGCGCCGCTCTAATTTACCCGTGTAGAACGTTGCGTCGCATTAGTTCCGCTTTTGGCGCTCGTGTGTAAAATCATAATAAATTCATAATTTTTTTATTTGGTCAGCACGGGGGGGGGGGGGGGGGGGCACAGGGGTGGCCAGGGACATGTCTACAGAGGCACGGGCCTCCCTAGGCCTCCGTGTAGAACGTGGAAATATCATGAATGTACTGGGGGAAAAAAACGTTTTAAACTTTTTTTTTTTTTTGTTCTCAGCGATATGAGTCTTTCCCTTCTCCCAAAACCTACCTATTAAAATAGTTCAGTTTTGTATGTAATGGAAAAGTGATTAGGCTGTTTCGTTTTTTTTTTTCTTCATAAAGTTAATTTAGAAAAACCCTGGCAGCATGTTTTGTTAGTTAAATGTTTTTTTTTTCTTTTAAGCAACGACCAAGCGGCCAGCGTCAGAGTTGATCGCCTATGTTTGATTAATTTAGCCTTATCAAATCATCACGACTTGACTAAAATAAAATCGATAGATAGGCCTATAAAACAGTTCAAGCATATCACAGTGTTAGTTTAAATGTTTAACCTATATACATGTGCAACAGTTTGTGTGGAGAGTGGAAGCTGAAGGAGTTTTACAGGACACAGGCTCCAGCGGTCACTTGTATTTTTTTCTTACAGTAAAAACAACTTAAAATACGCCGTGTAATTTTTGCTCATAAAGGTAAGAGTAATGTATCATTAGGAACTGTAAATGGTCTACTATTATTTGTGTGCATTCACAATATCAACATTGTGCTTTTATAAAATAGGAAAACATGCGCTTTCTGCGCTTCAATGATGAACCGAAACTCGGCAACTGAAAACTGGCTCACAGATATGATCAGTGATGAGCTCGTTACTCAAAGAATGTAATATATTACTCATTACTAGTTACTCCTTTCAAAAGTAATATTGTTACTTTACTTATTACTGTAGTGTAGGAAATATAAGCTAACTACGCCACCTCCTTATTTAAGGCAGGAGGAGCCCTCCACAAATCACAATACTTAATTCTAGGCAACAATCAAAAATCACAATTTTATTGTCCAACACAGACCATCAAATATTAAAACACATCAACAATAAAATTCACAAAAGTAGGAAATAGCTCTCCTCAAGACCGCAAGAGGGTCGGGCCTGCTCTTATGGACCTCCTACCACCTGTAATAAACAGAAGAAAAACAAAAGAAAACCCACAGCATACACAGCAAATAAATAACCAGTACAGTGCCAACCTTCTAACACCCACCACACAGCAGTGCCACTCCACCCAAATCACCTACACCAAAGGAGGTTTAGTGTCGATGCAGGCCCGGCCCTGTACAAAGTCACCGAGCACTGTAACACACAAAAAGAGGAGAGCAGTACCACAAGACACAAATAACACACAATATTTAATATAATCACGTTAATCATCCATATCAAATAAAAGAAAAAAAACAATAAACCACAATATAAAGCTTAAATATGCTAGAAACAGTGGCTGGTCTGCCCCTTTAACAAAGAAAACATGCACGTTAGTACACATCAAAACAGCCCGCAATATAAAACAAACAAACAAAACATACTTTAATCGAAAGTACAACTGCAGCACAGTTACCCAATCTCAGCTCTCAATCCCCAAACATGATAGATAAAAAGTACTATAAAACAAAAGCACAGATATTAACCACATCAAATAAATTCTCATGTCTTAACTGCATCAAACTCAAACAATTGACCTCAATAAAGTGTATGCTGCATTTACCATTATTCAGCATTCCCACACAGCCATCAGACCCTTGAAGGTACCGCAGCAATAAATGTTTTTCTGCCCCGCTTCCCAGACAGAATAAAAACCTCTCAAATAATCAGCCTAAAAGAAGAAAAGATCACCTAAAGATGGAATTGCGCCATCAAGTTGCAGTCATTCAATGCAAACAAAACCACACAGCTATTAACATACCTATGTAAAAGTGTACAGAAGCTGCACGTCGAGCACAACATCAAAAACACGGCAGAATTGCAGAAAACACCATCTGTTGTTGCAACAACCATTTATGCTGTCTTGATCATATGACTAGCCACCTGCACCTGAAACTGATTGCTGGCCATTCTCCTCCCACATTACTTTCTGGCAACAGTAATTAGTTACACTACTAGTTACATTACTTTTTCTTCACGCCCCACAGAAGTTATAACTGTGTATCTTCCACATCAAATTCTTCTAGAATGTTACTAACAACATATTTCTTCCTCATCATTTGACCAAAATCCACACTGGATCACAATCAGAAGTTATTACAAACACTCAACAGTGACTGATCGTGACATTCAAGTAGAAGTGTTGTATTAATCTCATTAACTGTCATGTGTAGCTTGAAGTAATTTTTCCGTTACCCATACAATTATATTTCGTTATCTATTTTATCAAATCACATAAGTTTGTAAGAAACTGTTTAATTTTCCAAAAATATGTTTAATTATAGTAATATAATGTAGCACATGCTGATCAGAGGGATGTAATGCCAGAGTAAAGTAAAGCCACAACTTACACAACAGTGTTCAGATCATCTTTTTTCCTGACAAAATCAATATAATGCAATATTTCTATCTGCTGAATGTAAGCTTTTCTACATTCCAAGCTTGCCTGCTGCACTGGGGACATCACATGCAAATTATGAAAATAATCTAGGAATTATTTGATTGTTAGATTTTAAATCAGTGGGGTTGAGGCATCAAAAGTAACTAAGTAACTAAGCTGTTTTATGGATAGTAACTGTAATATTATTACTGAAATCTTATTAGTAATTAGTTACACTACTAGTTACTGCAAAAAGTAATATTATTACAGTACCTAAATTACTAGTAATTAGTTACTGCCCAACACTGGATATGATAAATATATCTATCGAAAGCTTTAAATTACTACTTTAAAACGAAATAATTCAAAGCAAAAACTCTTCATTAGCCTATATAATCCGTTAAGATGCATATATTTCTCTCTGCGCGTCCAATGAGGAGATGGCGAGTCATTTTTTCCCCATCACCATCTAAAATATAAAAATAAGGGAAAGCCTAAAACAGGCCCGATTATATTTTGTGTTTTATTTTATAATTGTATTCAATAATAAAAAAAAGTATGACAATCTTTGTCCTTGAAGTTTAAAGGATTTGCTGCCACGCAATTTTGTCTGACTGATAGGCCTATGTGAATTATTTATTGGCCTATCTTTTTAATCCATGTAGCAAATGCTTTAAAAACAGCTTTAAAATTACTTTATTGCATTCCAGATGCTTTTAAAGAACTTTTCACTATACATTTTAAGGGTTTTTAAGCTTGAAAGTAGCTTGAATGTAAAACATTGTTATGATTCATTGTAGCCTATTCCCATTTGTAAAATAGCTAATTGTGTCTAACACGATCTCATGAAAGTGCGTAGGCTATAGCAAGATTTTCTGTTTCTATTTGGCGTGATATTTATACGCAGAAGTTGACTACCCCCCCCCCCCACAGCACCCCCTACATAAAACACCTTCCCGCGCCCCTGATGCCATCCAGACAAAATCAAAACCACCAGTCCTTAAAATGAAAAATTTACAAAAATGCCCATCCCTATAGTGTGCAATACAGTGAATACAGCAGGTTAATGTTAGTACCCCCATCATCCACTAGTATGCCCTTTTTCATCCCGTGGAAACTGCCACTGGTGGGTCAAAGAGTTCCCGCTTTCACAAAATTTTTGTGCCCTTTTTGATGAATGGTTGAGGCTGGGTACATAGGATCCTGTAACAAAAAAAAGAAGACACTTTCATTAGTTTCTTAATTTTCATAGGTATAGCACAGGTATAATGATGCAAAATGACAAACAAAGATAATGGAAAGATATTTTTAAGATGAACAGCAGTAAGAATGGAAACAAAATCAAGTCAAAGTCAAAGTTTCCAAGTCAAAATTTTCTGGAAGTTCATCCATCCATCCATTCACTCTCCAAACTACTTATCCTCTCTGGGGTCGTGGGGGCTGAAGCCTATCCCAGCATCTTTAGCCACAAATGCATCCAATTAATGGTATTTAAGCAATATAAGCACTAGGTAACAATGTTACACAGTACCTGTCAAAATTTTAGAAACATTACAATGTTTTTGAAAAAAACAAACAAACAAACAAATAAAAATCTCTTCTGCTCACTAAGTCTGCATTTAAGAATACAGAGAAAATATACAGAGAATACAGAGAAAATAGTAATAGTGTATAATATAAAATATCATTACAAATCAAAAGAACTGTTGTCTATTTTAATATACTGTAAATTGTAATTTATTCCTGTGATAAAAAGCTGAATTTTCAGCATCATTACTCCAGACTTCAGTGTCACATGATCCTTCAGAAATCATTTTAATAAAATTTGCTGGTTTTTTTGTTATTTTTCTATTAAAATAAGTTTACATTTCTTATTCTTAAAACAGTTGAAAACCGTTTTTGCTTTTTACATTTTTTTGTGGAAATGGTGATACCTTTTTCAGGATTCATTGATGAATAGAAAGAACAATGAACAGCATTTATGAAATTTATTAAACAATTTAGTAAATAGAAATCTTTTCCAACATTATAAATGTCTTCACTGTTACTTCTGATAAATGTAATGCACCCTTGATTAATAAAATTATTAATTTCTCTTTTTTTTTTACCACAAATGTATTAATTTATCTCTTTTTTTTGTTATCAACATTTTTTTATTTCTTTTCACACACAACATCACAACATAACATCCACTCAAAACAAACAAAACAAAACAAGAGACACATACTCCATATTTTAAACGGTCCAATCAAAAGGGAGAGAGAGAGGGGGGGAAAGTAACAACAAAACACGTCCTTCCTTTATATAATCACGTATGTTAGAAAAAAAAAATGCAATCCAATATGCCTCTCCACACATGTGCGGCGCACACCAGTTCTGCATCATTGTCCTCCTCGCTTCTCCTTTGTATTAAGCTTATAGAGAGACCAGAATCAACATCAAGAAGACACAAACCTGTATCAACAAAGCGATCAGTTTGTAGCGAGGAGGATTAAACCAGGTTTACATGCGTCCATAGATCAATGAAAACAGGACACTCCCAAAACACATGAAGAAAAGTAGCCGATGATGCAGTGTTACATATCAGGGCACCAGAAATAGATTTACGGTGTAAATATTCTAACACACAGGTTCGTTTAACAGCAGAATTTAAGCCAGTCACATTCAGTAATAAAATATTTAGAGTATGCATTAAATATTCATAATCCCAAAATTGTATTCAATAAATGAAGAAAAGCAAAAGCACTCCCATTCTGTAAATGACATGTAAACGTTAGTGTGCATTCTAGATAAACCACCTAGATGAAAAATCCTTTTAGAAATAAGGTAAAGTAAATAAAAGTATGAATATCTGTTGTAAAAAATAAAAGCAACACAGACAGAAATAACCAACAACTATAGACATAAAACAATTCAGACCGCACGTTACCGAGAACATAGGTCTGATTGAGCAACAAAAATTTGTGATGATCCGTGACCGATCCACTTCAGCGCAAAACAAGCCTCCCAAAAGGCTCACATAACCAAAAAATTATTGTAATTAAACCTACTCTCCATTAGTCCCCTCCAGAAAAAAAGAAAGAAAAAAGGGGGGGGTTAGTCTTACCAGCAAAGAGACAGTTGTATCGAATAAATATGAACACTATCCCAGGAGGGGAGAGGAAAGAAGAAAGAAAAAAGAGATCTAGCAAGCATCCATATCCCTCCCGCCACCATCTTCTTCCGGGCAGCCGGCATCTCCTCTATCCCGGCCATCAAGCCCCTCCTGCCGGGCCGAAGAGAAGCCGCAGCAAATGCCTTCTTCTGTGACAGGGAGCTGACAAAATCCTCCGCCTTCCGAAGAGAGTCTAAACTTCTCTGCTCACCCCCGTGCCGTAGCTTAATTACCCGCCGGATAAGCGAGGAAGGGGTGGAGACCAAGCGCCATCATCGTCCTCAAAACCGGAACCAAGCTTTTTCTTGAGTCTAGGAGTTCTGGACCAGACAGGACAATTTAGCTCACTTGATCTCACTTTCCAGAAACAAAAATATTTTCAACATGATGAGTGTGAAGAACCATTAAATAGTTTCTGGAACCTTTCTGTGTTTCAAAGAACCTTTCTGTGCTACAAAGAACCTTTTTTGTGCTATAAAGAACCTTTCTGTGCTGCAAAGAACCTTTCTGTGCTACAAAGAACCTTTTTTGTGCTATAAAGAAACTTTCTGTGCTACAGAACCTTTCTGTGCTACAATGAGCTTTTTGTGCAATGGAAAGGTTCTTTGGATATTAAAGGTTCTTCATGGAACCATAAACCCTCCCAAAGAACCATGAAGAACCTTTTTTTTTTAAGAGCGTACATGAAAAAAAATCAAATGAGGTCATGAACTTTTTTAAATTATTTTGTAAAACCTGTTGAACACAGACAAGTGAGTAGTTTCTGTGAGGGTTATGCTATGTTAGGGGTAGGGGTCACATCATTATTCACCTGTCATAAAGATAATGGAAGTTTATGAGATGTTCTGACTAATGTAGTGAAACGAATGTGTATGCAAA
The DNA here is from genome assembly GCA_023376895.1 of Aspiorhynchus laticeps. Taxonomy (NCBI): domain Eukaryota; kingdom Metazoa; phylum Chordata; class Actinopteri; order Cypriniformes; family Cyprinidae; genus Aspiorhynchus; species Aspiorhynchus laticeps. The sequence continues at coordinate 21,715,143 of CM041805.1, read as the reverse complement.
ATGATTTCTTGTTTCTTAATATATCCCCTATGTAATTATATGGAAAAACCTTATTTTTTTTTATCAGACTTTTTACATAATGTGTGCAATAAATCTTTGCTATCTATTTTTGTTGTTATTTTTATTCTTAAAAAATGTGGCTGTGTTGGGCATTGTTATACTTACACCTATGTTATTTTTATTTTTTTATTTTTTGTCATTATATTTAGGTAAATAATGCTGTCAAAATGCTGTCTGAAAAGATTTTTGATTTCCTCTAACTGATCTTTTAAAAATGTGTTAAAAGTCTGAAAGAATCATATAATTTGTTTATTTGTTCATTAGGTAAAAAAGCAATATCAATATAAAAATAATAAGCTGAATACTGAAATTCAAATTGTTACCAAATTTTGCAATGTAACTTTTCATAAAAAGGCACTGATGCATTAGTAGCAATATAAGAAACTCCCAGTAGCTCCAGTAATTGTAATATGCCTTTGTGAACAAAGATAGTGGGTGTGGTCATTGAGTCATATGGCCCCTCCCTCTTTAGTTGACATCTCCCTCACATCAGCAGTCTAAATTTTTTTCTTTTTTAAATCACGTTTTTCATTCTAACATTTTTTTCTAGTTTAGTTTGAATGAACAAGAAAAATGTGTTGTAAAGTATAAGCTGACGACAATAATAACCTACCTAATTTTTTCCCATCTTCATTGCTGCTCTTCACATCATCATACTCCTCCTGATCTCCCTCTGATACACACGTAAAACAAAACCTCACATTGTAATTTGTAATATAGCTTGTGTCATGTCATAGACATCTCATGACTGACTGAGAGATTAAACCTATTAAATTAAACCTGATAAAGCCATGAGAATTCATGCCAGAAATGCATATTCAATATAATACATTGTCACACTTTTTTTTGTTTGTTTCAACAACTGATGTTGTGGTCTGTCAAATTGTTTGATATCATGTTTGTGTATGAATTACTGCTTTTGCATATTCCCAAAAACTCTGATAATGCATTGTCTGTATGATATATAATTGCTGTCATATTTCTAAAAATTACTTTAAATTCATTTAAATGCAACATGGAGTTTGACCTTGAATCACACAGACTGAATGCGTCACAGCGGCGGGACGAAGGCTGTCCCAGTTTAAAGGCTCAAGTGCAGCCTCAAAATGCATCCTTCGTTTCCCAGGCCATAAAGGATAGACTGGATAATTCACAGCCCAGACAATTCCAAGATTCATTGCAAGCCAGTAACATCAGGAATTTTTTTGAGGGAAAATGGGTTTCAGCTTACTTGAATATCATTTAGTGAGATTATATAAATGGACCACAGTGAACTCACAGTGGCAAACTTTGGACCCGTTTTGTTTTCAGATAGTTCAGGCTTTTTTCCAATGCCGTGTCAAGTTAAAAATGTTAAAAAAAAATTAACTTTTTTTATTTAACTGCACTGCATCTTGCTTTTTTTAAAAGCTCAGATTCATTCGGTGTGAACAACCCCTGCATGTTTATTCAGCTCACTGCACTGCAAGGTTAATTCACACAGCAACAACAGAGATGACAATCATCAGATTACGTCAAAAGAGTTTTTTTTAGGAAATCACTATACAGCTCAGACTTTCCACGACTTGACAAATGCAGATTGAACATATTCAGTTCATGGAAACAACAAAAGACTAATGGCAACAGACACAGACATAGAGACACACTGATCCAACAAAACCCGATAAGCGTTTCTGTTGCTGTTGGTTGGCGTCTGTCTGTCTTAAGCCCGATTCGGACGGCAATTGTTTCTCATATGGACGTCTGTAAAAATAAATTTACATATCACCTCAGTGATAAAACTCATGGATTCGGATGGCGATTTATTCACAGTGGAGGAGCGAGCTCTGTGATACTGCGCACCCGGGAACGTGCTGCTCACGAGGCCAATCACATGATTGTCTGCTGTAAATAAAATGAATTTTATTTACAAATGTATTCTTATTATTGTGTATTTATTTAAATCTCCTGTTTAAAAATAGGAAAGACGCGCCATAGTTGTATATAATTATACGCGATATATATCTGTTTATAATACACATTTTAAAATTGTATTGCATACCTGCTGCTGCCATAAAGACCCATTTGAACATTTATGTGCTTTTCTTCTTTTTCTGCTCCCAGTCGCTGTGGTTGAGCAGTCATGAAGTATTGTTCTTTTATATACTTTCCAGCATTTCAGAAATAATATGTAAATTACACCGAAGTACGTTACGGTGTTCGGGAGTGTTCAAAAAGGGATTAAACACTGAATTTTGAATCGATTTCTTCTCGTAAACTCAGGGATGTGGATTCGGACGGCAATTAAATTACCACACGACCTCGGTGTTTGTCAAAAAACAGTAGGTAATTCGGCCGGGGATTTTTACAGGGGTGGTGAGAGAAAAACACCGACATCCTGGATTCGGACGGCAATTAAATCACCGACTACCCCCTGTATATGGTGAAAATCACTTACGTCCCCCTGAGAAACAATTACCGTCCGAATCGGGCTTTAGTTTTATGTGGCTGGCCTTTATTATAGCAACTGTTGAACAGTCAGAAGGTTTCAATAAACCAACATTGATTCAAAGAGCGGATGCAATCATCATATTATATTTTCACTTATTTAAAAAGAAATGGTGTTTGGGGGAGTAAGTTGGCTTTTTATCTCTTCAACTCTACAAATGCACCTAATATGAACCCCTGCTTATCACTATTGAAAACTTCACACAGGAAGAGACATTCACTGACACGCACATAAACATGCAGCTTTGTGGCTTGGAGTTTGATAAACTATCATCTTCATCTGATTACACGTTAACCCAAAAAGACAAACAGTTGAACTCATCTGACATTCTCAGTGGAGAGACTTTAACTAATGTATTGAAATCTTACTTTAAATACTTTAAATCTTACTTGTGAATAACAGAAAAAGCTTTAATTCCAGTGGATCAGATCTGGATCACTGAAGTCTCTGATCATTTAATCTCATTTGAACGGAATCCCAAAAGTTTGTTTATTCGGCTGTTGATGGCTTTCCTTTTCTTGCCAAGTTTTTTATATATTCTAAACCAGGGGTTCCCAAACACGTTCCTGGAGCCTCCCCAACACTGCACATTTTGCATGTCTCCTTTATCAGTCACACCTGATTCAACTCATCAGTTCATTAGTAGCAACTCCAAGACCTGAAATGGGTGTGTCAGACAAATGAGACATGCAAAATGTGCAGTGTTGGGGAGGCTCCAGGAACGTGTTTGGGAACCCCTGTTCTAAAAACATAAATTTTAACATAGTTAAAAACATACTTTGTAAATATGAACATATTTTAACATTCTCCCATGATGCCTCGCCCCTCTGTGTGAAGTGATGTTGTCTGTGATCAATCTCTCTGATAAACAGCCTCAGTCGGTGTCCTTTGTATTCCTGTGTACCAGTCAGAGAGAGCTGTGAGTGTAGACAGACAAACCTGCTGTCAGTTCACAACACATGACTGATCACACACTGAATAAGACACAATATGACTCTGGATGGTCTCTGGATCTCTCCTACCTCTCCTCACCACTCTGTTCTGCTGAATCAGTATAAGCAGTGCCACTAAGAGCACAACTCCCAGTACAATCACAAGCACTGTGGAGACGGAGACAGGCACTGCTGGAGGAGTTTGTGGAGGAGAGACTGATGTTGAGCGCACTGGAGGAGAAACTGGAGGAGAAGCTGATGTTGTTGTGGCAGGAGTAGTGGACACTGACAAATCTGATAACACACACAAAACACACACAAACACATCATGCAAATACACAAATAATACTCCCTCAAAAAAATTGTAATTTCCCGCAGTGTTTGGCAGTGACCTGCACAGGTGAGTCCAGCATGCTCTTTGTGGGAGCAGTCAGTGTGGTTTTTCAGGGAGAGAGGACAGTCCCACAGGTGAATCTCATTCCCTCTGCACTCGACTCTGTTCAGCCACACAACACCTTCACCAGCGCCAAAGACTGAATTCCCATCAGCCCTCAGTGCTGCTCCACAACCCAGCTGCCTGCAGACCACCTGAGCATCGCTGATGTCCCACTGATCATCACAGACTGAGCCCCACACAGCGTTATGATACACCTCCAGCCTCCCAGAGCACCGGCCCTCCCCTCCACTCAGTCTGAGAGGAACATGATCTAAAACACACACATCAACCAGCACTGAGCAACTTCAGCATTTACATCAAAGTTGTGATAATAATAATAAACAAATACTAAACTTACTTGAACACTGTCTCTTGTATGGAGATGGTGAGGTAGAACATGTCAGATAACTCTGAGGAGACTCGCGTGTCTGATCCTCTGAGATTAAAACATGTTAAAATTGCATTTACCACTGAACAGAAAAAAAATATTAAAAGATAAAAAAATAATCATAATTATACAAACAAAACATGACAATTTCAAACCATCATAAATCAGTAAAATATTGTCCTACCTGAGCAGATTATTTTGGCCACTTCATTATCACAGTCATTCTGTCCCCAGGGTGAAGATGGACACTGCCATAAAGTGGAATCATGTCGTCGACAATTAAGTTTATCAAGCCAATTATGAGGCTTCAGTCCATCAGAATAAATGGGTTCACTACCAGATCTTCCACAGTTCAGCTCTTGACAGATCAGACTCGCTGTGTCTCTGTCCATCTTGTTGTAACATAAATTTCCCCAGGATCCATTGTAGAAAACCTCCACGTTCCCTTCACAGCCCTCAGTTAACCTGATCTCTTTAAACTCTTGATGGAAAAGGATGTGCATTAAAACAACCACAATTCAGGCTGTGCCAAATTTAAAATATCACCAAAATAACTGGTTAATTCAAGGCTAATGCATGCTGCCAGCACTGACAGCATCTGAAATATTATGTTAACGCATTATTAGGCTGACATAATTGATATGCTGTGCATCACTTGCAGCATGCATTAGCCTTGTTTTTTTTTTTTGTTAAAAAAATAAATAAATACTTCTATGAAAGACATTTCCACTAGTGTACTGTTTACCTGAGCACACGACTCCTACATCCTCCTTGTGTTGACAGTCATGTTTTCCCCAGCCTGGAGAAGAGCAGCTCCACAGGGACGTCTCATTCCCCTCACACTCCACCTCATCCAGCCATATGGGTCCAGAACCAGGACCAAACCAGGCTGGTACCTGCTGGTTACTGAGGGCCACTCCACACTGCAGCTGTCTGCACACAACATGGGCATCTTTAATATCCCAGGAGTCATCACACACTGTCCCCCATGAGCCGCTGTGAAAAACCTCCAGCCTCCCTGCACAGTCTCCCCCAGAACCCACCAGCCTGATGGACCCGCGACCTGATATTCAGAGAAAGAAAAACACATTATTGACCAGTAACAACTGAAGAATCTGTCCAGATGTTGTTCTTCTCACCAAGGCAGGTGATTGACCGCACCAGACCATCATGAAGAGCCAGTGAGGAATCTGAATTGTGTTAGAATGTAATGAAATAGTGTTTATTAAATACATTAAAAAGTTTTTCAGTAACATAACGCTCTCAAAGTCAAAAGAGCTTACCAGAGCAGATGACTCCAACATCTCGTCTATGAGAACATTCAGCTCGACTCCATGAAGAGATGGAACATTCTGAGAGTTTTGTTTCATTCCCGTCACAATCAAACACATCAGCCCAGATTTCACCGCTTCCCTCTCCAAACCAGTCTGATCCCACAACAGACACAGCAATCCCACAATTCAGCTGTCTACAGAGGACACTGGCAGCTCTCATATCCCAGCATGCATCACACACTGTGCCCCATTTACTGAAGTACTGATGTTCAACTCGACCAGAACAGATGTCAGGACCATTTACCAGCCTGAGATCAGTGTAACCTGGACAAACAAGTGACAACTTATTTAAACAACATGAAACTGGAGTCAAGATAATTAAATAATACAACAGCAGTTTATCATGTATGTGTGTAATTTATATAAAGAGATGTTAAATGTTAATACTCAACCAGAACAGATCACTCCCACATCATCATCATGGGAACAGCTGTGCATCTGTGAAGATGATCGTGGACAGTCGTGTATCTGAGATTCTTCTCCTCTGCACTGAATCTCTTGTGTCCACATCTGAGTGTCTCCTTTGCCAAAAGCAGCTGCTCCCAGCACCTGTACAGGAGCCCCACAGTCCAGCTCTCTACACACAACCTCTGCATCCTGCTGGTCAAAGACAGCGTCACACACTGAACCCCATGTGTTCCCATAAATCACCTCCACTCTACCAGAGCACAGGTGAGACCCGTCCACAAGTCGAAGTCCTTTTTCTGAGTTGTTGAAATATAAGGACAGATTCTTAATTTAACATCTCTACTCACCTGGATCACTAGAGAAAACTGTTATTAAACTTTGTTATTAAATTTTGCATTTCATTAATTAATTTCATTAATTCTGCACTCATTTTATATGTAATTCTACAATCTTCATTAAATAACAACATAAATCAGATGAAATTAGACTGAGAATATAAGAAAATACATGACACATTTAATGTTGATTCTCTTCATAGTTTATTGTATTAAAATTAGGGATGATGATGATGAATATATTATGAACAATACAATTAAACAGACTGCCTGTTTCATAAGATTGACATTGATGCAATTTGCCCCAACATATTTAATAAATGTATTTTATTGTTTAAGTGCAAATTATGAAAGAGAGTGATGAAATAAAAGGATGAGGTTTGGAGCAGCTTACCTGAACAGATGACACCAGCATCTTCATTATGTTTACAGTCCTCCTGTGCATACTGGCTGTCTGACCGACAGTCTTTCAGTGCAGTCTCTGATCCACTACATCCTACATAAGCCATTGAAATTGGTCCTGATCCTTGTCCAAAGTGAGCATCATATGTTGGTTTTACAGCCGTCCCACAGTCCAGCTCTCTACACACCACTGCAGCATCAGCAATATCCCAGTACACCTGACACACTGTTCCCCACTGACCATCATTATAAACCTCCACTCGACCAGCACAGGGATTATTACCATTCACCAACCTCACACTCACACTGTCTACACATGAGAGAGAGACAATTAGTGACCAAACATAGCATGTAGTAAAGTGTAAAATTACATGTAAATTATTTCAGCACATTTTAAAGAATAGATTACCTATTGACTCTACGTATGTACCTACCAGAAGTGATGAGCTTTATCATATAGCACAGAAACATCAGCATCAGACAGTTCTCCATCTTCACCTTTAACTTGACACACACTATTTCATCAACTCAGAACAGAGCTTTCTCGTCTGCTCCTCAAACACACTGAAGAAACTGGCTCCTGTCGGCCCCCTAAAGAGAGAGAGAGACTCACAGCTGCCAAAGACACTCACTGTTACCTTATTAGACACAACAGAGGAAATCATCAAACATAATCAGTGACAAATCAGAAATCAGCATTTTCATGTTCTCCATATATATCAATAAAATGTCAGCGCTGATGAGCCACTTCACTGAGGACAGACTCGTGTCAGTCATAAGTCAGAGTGGAGATAAATTCACACCAAACTTAAAGGAGATTGATGCAGAAATGCAGCAGCTTATATTCAGCATCAAAACCTGAACCTGAACACAGCAGATACAAGCTCTGATGACTGACTGCTCACTTACTGCTACTTTAGCGGGGTTAAGTTGGTTTTGTTTTCGATATTCGTGACACATTCTGCGATAAACGCCAATAACTTCAAAACGACTTGCCCTAAAAAAGTCTAAACGGTGTGACCGCCAAAAGGGCAACGCTGATCATGTTTCACAGCCGCCTTTTTCAGTATTTTCGCTCTGTATAATGAGCACTGCCCCGCACAAGCCGTCGCAATGTGCATTAAGCCGGGAGAGCTCGCTCTCAGCGGAGCTTTCAGTAAGGGACCGTGGGGAAAGTGCAAGTTTTCTTCGTTTTTTGCTATAGCTCAGTGGGCGGTATTTTTGTAATAGCTTCTTAGTTAAAGGGCCTATAAACATGAGACCAGTGTCAATCAATAGAGGGGAGCAGTGAGCATTTTTCACAAGCTTCCATTTTAAAAAGGGAATTGCATGTCCAAAATTGACAATTGTCAATTTTGGACATGCAATTCCCTTTTCTACCAGTAGGGGTAAAATGGAAGCTTGTGAAAAATGCTCACTGCCCCCCTCTATTGATTGACACGGGTCTCATGTCTATAGGCTGCGTCCGAAATCGCATACTTCCCTACTATATAGTATGCGAAAAACAGTATGCGAGGCGAGTAGTATGTCCGAATTCATAGTATTCGAAAAACAGTAGGCGAGAAGTACCCTGATGACCTACTGCTTCCGCCCAAATTGTGTAGTAGGCATTCGATGGACACTTTACTATCCCATGAGGCCGTGGGAGAGGAGGCGTCATATTCGAAAAATGGCGGAAACCGGAGACTCGCCTTTTTTTAAGTGTAAGTACATCTGGGAAAAACGTTGCTTATTGTGGTTAAATTGCACTTGTTTAAAACAATCAAAGTAAGCGGCTGACTTATTAAAAGATTAAACATTGTAAATCGATGAGATGAGTTCGTGAATCGAGAAAGCGGTAAGAATTACGAGCAACATTGCTGATGTTCGCGCAGTAGAGTGGGCTCTTTAAATTTTCGCGCTGTTGTGATGACGCATGACACATGACAACATCAACATGGTGGATGTAGTACGTCCAAATTCCATTCATACTACTCTCATTCATACTATATAGAACATAATTCAAATGTAGTACCTACACAAGTAGTATGCTATTTCGGACGCATCCATAGAGACATGACACCAGTGTCAATCAATAGAGGGGGACAGTGGCCATCTTTCACAACCTTCCATTTTACCCCTACTGGTATAATAGGGAATTGCATGTCCAAAATTGACCTTCTTTTTGTAATAACTCTCTTCAGCAGAAAGATAGAGACACTAGACCAGTGTCAATCAATAGAGGGGGACAGTGGCCATATTTCACAACCTTCCTTTTTACCCCTACTGGTAGAATAGGGAATTGCATGTCCAAAATCGACCTTCTTTTTGTAATAACTCTCTTCAGCAGAAAGATAGAGACATGACACCATTGTCAATCAATAGAGGGGGACAGTGGCCATCTTTCACAACCTTCTATTTTACCCCTACTTGTAGAGAAGGGAATTGCATGTCCAAAATGTACCTTCTTTTTGTAATAACGAGAGACCTTCCACTGTCGTCGCTCCTCCTTTTATCCTTTCCGGAGCTCCTCCGTGGGACTCGAGACCGGTGAGTGACGCAGGTGTCGTTCATTATCATTAACTCCACCGGCCTCGCTCCGTTCCCACGGCTCTCGGCCCCGCCCCACTCGTCACAATGATTTATGTGCTTGTTTCCTCATAGGGACACAAATTTTTTTATCAACAAAGTCACAATTTTAATACCTGTGGTGACATTTGGACCCCATAAAGGGGAATACCAGTATAACATATTACACACACACACACATACACACACAAACACACACACACACACACACACAAAATGACTGTAATAATAATAATAATAATAACTTTTTTAAGCCCTATTTTCAAAAACGGCCTCCCTCCAAATCATGTCCTGCCACACTGTAACCTTAATGAATTACAGGATTTTTTTAGATGTTGGATTTACATTGGATTTTGGTCACCCGACGTCGCAACCAAAATTTAACCAAATACCAACGTCTTATGACGTTGTGTGCCTGTTTTGTGCCTGCTGGGTTACTGCAAGACCCTTACTTGTAAGCAAATTTACCACAGAATATAGCAGCACAGCCCAGTACTCCACACTTCTTTAAATGTGTTCCCATCACAGTGACATGCAGTGGTAGTAAAGCTGTTATATAGCTGCTTTATCAACAACGTCATGAATTCACACACCACTGTGTGATGTAATAGAAAAACCTGAAACAGAAGATTCTACCATCTCCTCATTCCCTGCACTGTTGGGCATTTTGTCAACATGAATGGAGATAATCATTCGCCCAGGGTGAAAATCCTTCAGTAAACATGTATTTCACTCAATCTTAACATTTTTAAGCAGCTGTGGGGATTCTGTAGAGACAAGCTGAGCAACACACCCCATTAAAGACCAGAGCATGTAAGGAGCTCATCCTCCAGGAGTTAAACAGGACAGATGTGACAGTTTGTCATGAACTTGTACACTTGGTGCCAAGAAGGGTCAGAGCAGTGTACTTATGTCTTTATCTTTCTGCTGACGAAAGTTATTACAAAAAGAAGGTTAATTTTGGACATGCAATTCCGTAAAATGGAAGGTTGTGAAAAAATGTCCACTATGCCCCTCTATTGATTGACACTGGTCTCATGTCTCTATCTTTTTGCTGACGAAAGTTATTAAAAAAAGAAGGTTAATTTTAGACATTCAATTCCATGTTCTACCATTAGGGGTAAATTGGAAGGTTGTGAAAGATGGAGACTGTCCCCCTCTATTGATTGACACTGGTCTCATGTCTCTGTCTCCCTGATGTAAAAAGTTATTACAAAAAGAAGGTTAATTTTGGACATGCAATTCCCTTTTCTACCAGTAGGGGTAAAATGGAAGCTTGTGAAAAATGGCCACTGTCCCCCTCAGCCAGGTAAATTTCAGTTTAGTTTGCACCAATCCTGGATTTTAAGTACCATGAATGTGTCTTGGCTTTTAGCTGTGTTCATTACCATAGTAACTTACACTCCACGGCTAACCTGCTCCGGGGCAGGTTATGTTCTGAGTTAGAGATCTCAAACTGAAATTGTACCAATCAGATGTGAGCAAAGTGACACATGTCTGACACAAAAAAGTCACTCCCCCAGTTTCTCTTAAAATTAAAGGTCACTACAACTAAAAAAAAAAAAATTGTCTGTCCAAAACCAAAAATTTAGTTATTTTATATGATTTATATAATTATATGATTTATATTATTATTAATCCATTACACGCAAGCAATTTTAGTTTAACATTTATTATAAATCATGTATTTTAAATGAATGTTATACAGATTGTATATAATATAAATAAGTTGAAGAATCAATAGATAACGCTTTAATAATGACTATGTGACCTTAGATGTTCGAGTCTCTATATTTCCAACTATATAAACTCACTTAACAAGTTTCACTTGTGACTGCACTAAAAAAAGAAAGATAATTTCCTTTTATTTGTCCTCTTCATGAACATGTACTTTTTTATTGTATATACATTTAAATTCATCATATTCTTCAATCTCTTAACCTGTAGCAAAACCTTTAACCTTTAATCAAGGCTCGTGATTGGCTGTTCACCAGTGATGTCACACATTCATGTGCACGTGCTCCACAAACTCAGGATCAAAGCCTGAGTTGACAAAGAAAGCTGATGATCAGCATCATGGTACCAACAAAGCCGGATTGGAGTGGTTTGGTTTTGTCAACTCGAAACTAATACTGTAACTCTGAGTTTGTTCATCTCCCATCATGGTACAGGCCCCTGGTCTATTCGCACTGGATTAATATTAATATTAATATTATAAGGTAATTCTTCCGGACCTTTTTACAGAAGGTAAAAGTCACCGTAATCTTTACTGACATCGACCGTAATGATTACTGAGATTGTGCATTCGGACGGGACTAAAATCACTGAGAAGCTCTGGTAAAAATTACTTTACCCCACCTCTCCATATAAAACTAATCCCGTCTGAATATTTGACACCACAGGACCGGGAATAGTACCATTCATTTTACCAGTTATTACTATTTTTTTTTAAACGGATGAGATCTTGCAGGAATCCTGAAAAACTTGACTCCAGAACTGGTGCAATTTTCACAGTCCACGACGCAACAAGTAGGCATTTTTTTCTTGACGAGAAATTCTCTGGTTAACACTCAATTCAATGGGATGGAATTTCTGACCCCGACATGCATACTGCAAACTGCGAATTTTCCTGTGATGTCAACCGTGAAGGGGTCTATAGGCCCTTTAACTATGAAACTATTACAAAAACACCGCCCACTGAGCTATAGCAAAAAACGAAGAAAACTTGCACTTTGCCCACGGTCCCTTACTGAAAGCTCCGCTGAGAGCGAGCTCTCCCGGCTTAATGCACATTGCGACGGCTTGTGCGGGGCAGTGCTCATTATATAGAGCGAAAATACTGAAAAAGGCGGCTGTGAAACATGATCAGCGTTGCCCTTTTGGCGGTCACACCGTTTAGACTTTTTTAGGACAAGTCGTTTTGAAGTTATTGGCGTTTATCGCAGAATGTGTCACGAATATCGAAAACAAAACTAACTTAACCCCGCTGAAACAGCGAGATAGGATCACACACACAAACAGTTGATCTTTGCTATAAATATGTGTGGCAGGAACTGTCAGATTGAAAAGGCTAACAAAACTAGAATTTAACCATTAAATCGACTACGCCACCCGGAGTACACTGGGAAATAACAACCTCAAAGGCACATATATGGGATCATATTCCCGCAAAAAGTATTGCAGTCACGGATAAAAAAATAACAAGCCTGAAAACAAAATTTAAAAACGCAAGTAAAAATATATTGCACAAGATTTAAAAATGAAAGCAAAGTTTTCTGAATAGCAAGCAATGGTCACGGATCGAAAAATAATAAGCGTAAATAAAAAAAAAATAATAACGCATTTTTAAAACTAATAAGCATGAATCAAAGCTTAAAACACATTTAAAATCATATTGCACAAAATTGAAATATTAATGCAAAATTATCTGACTTTCGCACAAAATCATGTTTTCCTTGGTTATATTTCTCAGTTCTTTTCTGCTCTCATAAATTTTCTGCTCATATTTTTATTTTTTGTATGCTTATGCTGTTTTTCCCTTGTTTCCATGTTCTGCGCTTGCTTTCCCAAATGTTGCGTTAGAGTTTCATGTTGCAGGCTCAAGCGTCTTCATTGGTCCACTAGTTCTTGATTGACAGCTCCTCCTCAGCCAATCAGTCGAAGAGGGGCGGTGACGTCACTCCAGTGGCCTCATTAGCTGCCGATGCTCAGTGTTCTGTTCACTTGTGCAGGTGAAAATGGATTCCTGTCAGCTGGGAAACATATTTCCGTACAGGACACTGTTATATGTGTCTGTCTGTCACTGCTGTACGCCTGCCTGGCGATCCGTTAACATTAAATGAGCCGTCCTAGTGACTCGTCGTGGTTATATTCACCTGTATTTATTCGCCTATCGCGAAAGGGAGCAGCCACAATATGCACCGGCCTCGTGAAGTCACCGTTATAGGTGTCTTGCTCGCCCATACCTGACTAATAATAATAAGTCTTATGGTTATACAGTTAGGAGAGGATAATATGAGTAAGAGTAATACATCCCAGTCACAATTGTTTAGTTTGCTGTATATTGCTCATGTGGGCAATATTTAGCTTTTTTTTTTTTGTCATGTATTGTTTTTTGTAAACAGCTATTTGCAGCGTTTTCTTTCATGCACAGTATGTAATTGATAAGGTTGATGGTTTTGTAAGATTTAACACATTTAACACATTGCATGTAACAACTGCTCGGCGTTCGCTAAGTTGCGTACCTATCACCAAACACGTTTGGCCAAAACACAAGGATGTTGATCCAGACTTGCAGGCATACTTCCCTATTCAACATGAACTTGCTGTCACGGATGGATGTATTCTCAGGGGAACATACCGCCTTCTGGTACCTGAGTCATTACAAAAGATACTTATAGACCTGGCTCATGAATCGCATCAAGGTGTAGTCCGCACAAAGCAGAGACTTAGGCAACTGTACCGGTGGCCTAAGATGGACAGCCAGGCTGAAGCCCTAAAGTCATGCAAACAAAATGACAAATCTGCTGTTACACATGATGTTCACTCAAACATTCTCAATGAATTATCGAAGTACTTCTCATGGCACCACAGGTGTTGCACCATCTGAGTTACTCCATGGCCGACGTATGAGAACCAAGTTACAAGTTATGGACCTTCCTGTAAACGGAACTGACAGAAACATGATACGACAACGTGTGAAAAGGAAACAAGACAAAGTCAAACAGTACTGTATATGGAAGCTAGAAAAAATGCAAAGTCTTCGAGATTTCAACCTGGCGATCTGGTTTGAGTTAAGAAACCTTGAATGGTAAAGAAGGGTGAGAGGAAATTAACACAACCAAACGCTGTGTTGCAGAAGAAAGGTGAAGATTCATACCTGCTTGATGATGGTAAAGTATGAAATGCTTCACGTCTTGCTGAAATGCCAGAATTGAGTGGAAGTGTTACTCCAACTGATTTACAATATGACACAACCACAATCCCTTGAATAGGTCAGCCAGAATTAGACAGAAACCTGCCTGGACCAAGGACTATGTTCTACATATGTAAGGAGGAATATGGAGAAGTTGAGATAATGTTAAATAAGTGAATGAAGAAGACATACAAGAGACATTTTCTTAATTGCTTTGAGTTCATAATGCTTGTTTATTCTTTACTTAAGTTTATTTCTGTTTTGTTATACACACTGTATTCTTTCTGAAAGATGTTGTGTTTTCTTGCTATCGCATTGCTATACTGTTCATGCCCACTAGGTGGTATGGTGGAATATACATGTTAAAATGATGTAAGAAATGTGCGTAGAAAAAGAACGAGTTGAGTAACGTCAAAAAAGTCCCTTTCAAGGAAAGTCTGTTCACTCGGCCGCCATATTTGCAACGAGTCCTGGCAGCTCAAACAAGTCCAAGTCCTATCTAAATGAATGGGAGAATTCTGAAATCTCAAAAAATGGCTCGTTGAACTCGCGATTAAATTACATATTTCAAATTAGCAACAAACTCTGAAATGAACTGCCCCATGAATGTTGTTTCTAATGCTCAAATAGCATTTAAAAAGCTTCTTTTTTTTTAGGCTAGACCAACCAATGCGCATGTGTAGCTCAACGCGCTTATGACTGTGCATGTGCATCGGCTGTTCCAGCCTCAGGTTTCTATGGGAACCGGAGCTTCTAATGGCCGCTGCAGTGACGCAATGACTTTACTAATCAATGATTGGCTCTTTCATTTAGAAGGCAGGACTATCCCTCCAGATTGCGCGTTGCACTTTCCCATTCGTAAGTATAGGAGTGAACCGTCTTTGTATTTCTATAGTCTTTGGTAATGTTAAGACAGCTCGTGCTCTGCCTGCTTATTTCTTAATCCTCCTTCAACATATCACAGCCCACATACCACAGCCATATCACCCTGCAGCCCACTGAAGCTAAGTAGGGCTGAGCCTGGTCAGTACCTGGATGGGAGACCTCCTGGAGAAAACTAGGTTGCTGTTGGAAGAGGTGTTAGTGAGGCCAGCAGGGGGTGTTCACCCTGTGTTCTGTGTGGGTCCTAAGGCCCCAGTATAGTGACGGGGACACTATATTGTCAAAAAGCACTGTCCTTCGGATGAGACATTAAACCGAGGTCCTGACTCTCTGTGGTCATTAACATTGTAAAGAGTAGGGGTGTAACCCTGGTGTCCTGGCCAGATTCCCTCCACTGGCCCGTGTCAGTTATGGCCTTCTAATAATCCCCATCCATTTGATTGGCTCTATGACGCTCTCTCCTCTCCACCTGTAGCTGGTGTGTTGTAGCTGGTGTGTTGTGAGTGCACTGGCACCATTGTCCTGTGGCTGCCGTCGCATCATCCAAGTGGATGCTGCACACTGGTGGTGGTTAAGAAGAGACTCCCCCACATGATTGTAAAGTGCTTTGGGTGTACAGCAATACACAATAAAGCACTATATAAATGCTTCATTCATTCATTCAACATAACAAATCATAGTTAAATAACAACTGCGTCCCATTTGGTGTTTAGACAATTATCCACAGTGGTCTCAATAAACCTTAACATGAACTACAAATCATTCATAAACAACAATAAAATATGCTCACGACTCTAGAATCAGGAAATAATCAAAATGTAAAGCAATTTGGATGTTATTACATCGTTTTAAGTCTTAACAGGCTACATGAATCTCGTGCTGTGCATCGTTTTTCTTCTTTTCAAAGTGATTCAGAATCATATACGATCTAAAGCCTCTTATTCTTAAAGTGATAGTTCACCCAAAAATTAATATTCTGTCATTATTACTCACCCTCATGTTGTTCCAAACCTGTAAGACCTTTGTTCATCTTCGGAACACAAATTATGATATTTTTGATGCATTCTGAGAGCTGTCTGACCCTCCTATATACAGCAAGGATCCTAACACGATCAAAGCTCAGAATAATCCATGTGACATCAGTGGTTCAACCGTAATTTTACGAAGCTACGAAAATACTTTTTGTATGCAAAGAAAACAAAAATAACATATAAATAAAATATTCAACAATTCCTCTCCTCCTCACCCTATAGCGCCATTTTGGAGAGTATCACATACGTCCAGTACCACCAGGAGTACCACCACTTCTGCACGCACCATTGAGAGGAACTTGTTTGCCAGAACTGGAGTTCCTCATCAGTTAGTAAGTGACAATGGGCTGCAATTTACTGTCACTGATTTCCAAACATTCCTTCGCAGAAATGGCATCAGACATGTCACGTCTGCCCCATGGCACCCAGCAGCTAACAGACAAGCAGAGCGGTTTGTACAAAGCCTTAAGGGAGGACTCCAAGCTATGGCACATGATAAATTGACACTCCAGCAAAATCTGTCCAACTTTCTGTTCGCATACAGAAATGCCACCCATGCGACTACAAACCAAACTCCAGCTATGTTGTTCATGGGATGTCCACTTTGTTCTAGGTTGGATCTGATACTGCCAAATCTCAAACAAACTGTGCAGGAAAGGCAAATGTAACAAAGCCTGAGGAACTCTGCCAGAGCCACACAGAGCTTTACATTTGGAGAGACTGTCCTACCAAGAAGCTACAGGGGAGACTGCAAGTGGATCATTGCTGCAGTTAAGAAGCAAACTGGAACATTGACTTACCAGGTTGAGCTGTCAGGTGGTACACTATGGCTGTGACATGTCGACCAGCTAAGGAAAAGTACACTGACAAGAGCAGAATAACTCTCAATTCGGCCTGCTGTTTCTTCTGTCTCTCAAGCTACCATCATCTCTTCCAAGCATAGATGGCCAGACCAGAGTCTTTGTCCTCACCCACCCATGTCACCACCATCTACACCCCATTCTGAAGCCAGCACTGTTTCAGCAGACAATGAGAGGGTGCCCTGTGAGGAAAGATGCTATCCAACACGTGTGCATAAACCACCACAGAGACTGTAGCCTGACTACGTCAGACTTCGTACTTCCGCTCAATTTCAGTTCGCTTCTGTACTCAGTCTGATATAGCAAACCAGCTCCCAGATTATCTCCGGCTTCGCACCAGCCGTCCAACCAACGAACAGAGGGCGGGCTGAGAGCCGTGACGTAGACGCTAAGCGCCGAATTTAAGATTGTAGTTTAGGTTAGGGAAATCTAAAACGACAGCGGACATGGAGACACGGGATGCTATTCGCTCTGTTGTGGAGAATATTCCCGCCATTTGCCAACTGAAGCCTGAACAAGAAGAGTGTTTGGTTCACATTTTGAATGGAGGTGATGTTGTGGCCCTACTCCCGACAGGTTTTGGGAAAAGTTTAATTTATCAACTGTTACCGATCGTCAGTGAGAAACTGGGGAGGACAAAGTCCGGCAAGGCGATAATTGTGATTTACTTCACATAATCTGCAAAAGTCATTCACAGCCATCTTCACTCCGGTATTTCGCTCGATGGTTTTGTTTTCGCTGCATACCTGTGTTTACAGCGGAAGTTTGTATAACGTACGTCATAACCAAACATTATGTGATTGGCTTACGGGTACACCAATGATTTTAAACTTCAGACAAGCGCGCCCCCCCCCCCCCACGAGAAAGTAAACGCTTGTCAGTTATGTCCTTCCAGACTCTGTCTACGAAGCAAAGCAAAGTGGCAGCGTTTGGTGTTACCAGGCTACAGAGACTGATAGAGACTGTTTAGGTTCTTGGTTATGGCAGAGGCCATAGTAGCAGTACATTGATGCATTTGTGCTGGAGTTTTACATTTACATTTACATTTAGTCATTTATCAGACGATGTTATCCAAAGCGACTTACAAATGTTCAGTTCAGTTCAGAAGCACAGACTTCACAAAGACTTAACTGGAAATAAGTGCTACATTTATGTACTTCTGTTGTATTGTTGTTCAGTTTTTGTCCTGTCACAATCAGTACTTGTTTTTAAGGGAGGAAATGTTGTATATCATTAGCAGGACAGACATTGTTGTTTTATTATGTATGTCTGTTATTCACACATGCAGAATTGTTTGCTCATGCCTGTTTATATGTGGTGATTCTATTAAAGGGGTCATCAGATGCCCATTTTCCACAAGTTGATATGAGTCTTTAGGGTCTTAATGAAAAGTCTATAACATACTCTGGTAAAAATTTCTCAGTGGTAGTGTAAAAAACTTCTTTACCCTGTCAAAATCAGCTCTGTTTTCATCAAGCCATCAACCCCGCCCCTCTCTTCCATGGTGTGAGGAGCAGTACTCTTTACTTTAGCCACAAAACTGGCTAACTAGCACATTATTAGGAAAGGTGATTTGCAAAGACTCATAAAAAACGTTATACTCACTTCTTCTGTAGATGAAGCTGGATCACGAATGATTAGCGTGAACAGATGCATTTAGACAGATCGGGGATCGGCGCTTTCACTTCAAAGCGAAAGTAATGTTAATCCTCTGCGTCTTCAGCGGCTCAAATGTCGGGAGTAAATGACAACTGCTATATTAATTATTACATTCAACAACAAAGCACTTTGATCGCTTAATCTGAGACATCTTGTCTTCCACTGCACCAGAGTCAACACAATGCCGGTCGGACTGTTCACTCAGATCACTCAGGGCGAGTCTAAGGTAAGACGGCCTTGTCAATCAACTATCGTGGGAGGGGCCTGTACAGAACTATGTAATTCTGACAGGAATCTCCGAACAGCCTGTTTTGAGAAAGGGGATTTTAAAACAGGGATTTAAAAAAAAAAAACACTGGGTGGATTTTTATCATTATAGGATGGATGTGTACCAGAGCATGTGAGCGGAGCTGAGCGGTGAGAATTCCCGCTCCCCACTCACGTGGGTGTTCGCTCCCCCGCTCCACCGCTCAAAGTCACACCAGACCGCTCCGCTCATTTCCGCTCCCCGCTCACCTACAATTTCATCCCGCTCCGGTGAAATCGCTCCACGCTCGCTCACATTTAAAATTCCTCTGCATGCCTAACACCTGCCGTTTTCAACCGAAGCCTTACGCCTGGGACACACTGTCTGCGTGGCGGACGTGGAGCGGGTTTGTTGTGTAACTGCTGCGGAAAAAATCCGTTTCACTTCTATTCCGTCGCGGGGCCGCGGTTTGCAGTGTTTTTGGACCGCGCACCTGATACGCGCATATTCCGCAGGCAGTGTGGCTGCTCTAATCTGTTAACATAGGCACGGAAAGGAAAATCAACACGCAGCAAACCCGCTCCGCGACGCGTCCGCCACGCAGCCTATATCCTATAAACAACTCACAGCAACATCAGTCAAAATAGAACATATATTTATATCTCTTTCTCTATTAAATAAAAAATCACAGACAGGGTTAAGTAGACTACATTAAAATATTCGTATGACAAAACTTATTTAATTGACTATTAGCCAATATTTCCTATTTCAACCATATTCAAAATGCTCACGTTTTGCTCTGGCCTACCCATGTTCGCGCAGCACACTGTCATGTTTCCGCATGATGTGTCTTTTTAGATTAAAATACGAATCCTTACTTACTGAAATCGTATCACCACATTCCTGTTCATGTTCAACATCGTTATCATCTAGTTTTTTGACAGGAATTGTGCACCTGTATGACCTGTCGGTTTGCTTTTGGAAATATTTCACAAACTCCATCTCTCCTTCACAACGAACGATTTTTGAAGTGTAGGCTGACAGTTTTGTTAATTGTTGAAGGCACAGGTGAATTCTGGGTGGATTTGTGCATGCTAGACTCGTGGTGTGAGCAGTATCGGAGCTGAACCGGAGCGAGACAGAGCGATCGCTCCGGCCTTTGGATAAAAACCCGCTCCGTGCTCTGACTATATTTCGCACGCTCCGCTCCCCGCTCGCTCCACGCTCCGCTCCGCTCACATGCTCTGATGTGTACACACACTTCCAACACACAATTATGTTCAAACAACTTGAAAAGTGAATTTTGAATCCGATGACCCCTTTAAGTAAAGCTGAAGTGAGTTCATGTATACACCTCGTCTTGTGATGCATTCAAGTTTCTTATCACAGACATAAAAACTGCCACCCCACCCCCCACAGGGGTCTAGTGGAGGCCTTGCCTCAAAGGGTCAGGGCTGTTTTGGCAGCAAAAGCAGGACCAACACAATATTAGGAAGGTGGTCATAATGTTATGCCTGATAGTGTATCATAGTGTATATTCTAATACGCAGAGTGACAGAATGATGTAAATACACTAGCAGTGAGTGAAAATTACTGTATTTATATTTGTTATAATAATAGTTACTAAAGGTAAGTGTTTATTAAAAAATCCTACAAAAAAGGAAAATGAAACTATAAATCTTTCTTTAAATGGTAAAAAACAATTCTGGATTCCTTTTGAAGTGATATCTTCCCCTAGAACAACAGAATGACCATTTATACCTGCATTTGTCTGTTCACTGTGTTTTGGTCACACAGTATCTTATTGTAATGTAAAGATAGTTCTAGAAGAGTTGTTTTAAATATGAGTGTAACAGTTCACTCAATTGGCATTGCCAACTCATAAGAATAGATTTTGAAATATTAAGTTTAGTCTTTTTTTGTTGGCCAATAATAAAATGCCGTAAAATCGTCTGATTGTGTCACCTTCATGTCGTGGTAATTGAATAATTGATGCTTGTATTATGCCTGTCTGTGTAGAAATTCTTAAAAGAGTTGAAAAGTTCAGACCAAGAAGGATCAGTTTAACCTCAACCTCCAGATGGTGCTAATGCAAAATATGCAAACTCAGGGTAAATTATTCAGTTTCAAAGACAAAATTAGACTAAACTGCTGTTTAAAATTCTTTAAAGTTCAAATGGACCATCATACAATAAATTGTGCTTTGGGATTGGTGTTTAAATGTGACTTTGTGACAATTTTTTTCTTTTTTTTACATTATCTAGGTAGATAATGCTGCTGTCTTTAGCACTTTCATCTAACTGTTATTCTAAAAAATATTTTATTCATAAAGTTAATAGAAATTCACTTGCTCATAAAAAATCATTTATTTTATGCATTGAAAACAATAGACCAAATACTGATGACTGAAAATTGTTGTTACTAAATTTTGCAAAGCATGTAACATTTCATACAAAGATTCGAAATAATACAAAAATGCAGAGCAGTGATGCATTAATAGCAGTATGAGAAACTCCCAGCAGCTCTAGTAAATGTAATATGATTTGATGAAAAGAGGCAGTGGGTGTGGTCTTGAGTCATATGGTCCCTCCCTCTTTATTTGACTCCTCCCCCACATCATCATAGTCTGTTTTAAAAAACAAAAGTAAATTCATAGTTTTCGTTATTATAATTACCTCATTATTTAGTTTAAATGGGGTTTATATGAACAATGTAACAAATAAAAATAGATGCATTAATATGTAACAATAACCTACCCAACAGGTTTTTTCCTATCTTCATTGCTGTTCTTCACATCATCATACACCTCCTGATCTCCCTCTGATACACATGTGAAATAAAACCTTACATTGTAATGTGTGACACAGCTTGTCATTGATCTCTTTCTCATTATGACTGTCTGAGATTATTACATTAAACCTGATAAACCATGATGATTCATTAATGGTAGAATTGCATGATCAATGTTTTATAGAAAAAAGTATGATAATAAAAAGCAGTTCTGTGTGACTCACCGGTTACACCTTGAAGAGTTCTGTCCATTAATGATGACATCATCATAATCCTCTGGCGCGTCCACTACACATATATGAACATATAAACATCATCTCATCATATCAGTACTGAGCATAACTTTAAAGGTATTATGTTAAACACACAATAATAACCAGTGTTGGGGTTAACGCGTTATAAGTAACGTGAGTTACGTAGTAAGATTACCTTTTTCAAGTAACTAGAAAAGTAACGCATTACTTTTTAATTTACAAGAAAATATCTGAGTTACTTTTTCAAAAAAGTAACGGCAGATACTTTTTTCCCATTTATTGACTGACAGTGCGCTGTGTGAAAATGTTACTGTAGTTCTAGACTAAATGCGAATGTACATTAATTCATCCCAAAAAAACAGATTTAGTATTCATCAAAATGAATTAAAACAGTGCAATTTAAACTCGGAATCTGATGCAAACCTGCAATAATTAAATGTTAAATAACACAAATGTATCTAATCCCATTTTATTAACCAATGTCTTTGCTGCTAACATTTGATGATCCAGTTCAACCATACTAATAAGCAAAAATGACTTTAGATAACAACAAAGCACAATTCTTAGTTTGTTTTATTGCTGAAGAGTGTTGAACCTTCTTCTCCTGCGTTCTACTGTACAGACGTGAATTTACTTTTCCTTCAGCCTGAGGTTTATTCATTACACTTTTTGGTGTGAAAGGGCTTTTAAATTTGCTATAAATAGAACTTCTTATATTAAAAACAATCAAGCCCTGCTCATATTTAAAAAGTAACACAAAAGTAACATAACACATTACTTTCCATAAAAAGTAACTAAGTAACAAAATTAGTTACTTTTTTAGGGAGTAACACAATATTGTAATGCATTACTTTTAAAAGTAACTTTCCCCAACACTGATAATAATAATGGAGAAAAACACCTTTTTCAACAAGAGAAATTTGTCCGCTCGTCATGACATCATCATAGCTCTCAGGTGTGACTTCTGCAAATTTAACATGAGACATTACACCCAAAACCAATATGAAGTATGTCTAGATGAGATTTTATATATATATATATATATATATATATATATATATATATATATATATATATATATATATATATATATATATATATATATATATATATATATATATATATATATATAATATATATATATGATGATCCAGTTCATCAAAGCAATGCTTTGTTGTTATCTAAAGTCATTTTTGCTTATTAGTATGGTTGAACTGGATCATCAAATGTTAGCAGCAAAGACATTGGTTAATATATTTCTTCCTATTACATAATAACAGAATGACACCTGTCTCATAATCTGGTTTCAGTCCATCAGTGATGACATAATCATAGTATCCTGGTGTCTCTTCTGAATCAAAACATGGTATATTTTGGGCATTTTGGAATATTTTTGGAAACAAAATGTAAAATATGCTGTTGCATAATGCTAAAATATTCAGTTTTTTTTAATAATCTAGTAATGAATCATGTGATCAGTTAACAAGCTCACTGACCTTTTAGGCCACTGCTGTTGGTGACATCGTCATAATATGCAGTCTTGAACTCTTTTTATAATAAAAGAAAAGTTTTAGGATTGTAAATCGTTGAGTCACTGGTCACATACAGTTATATTTTATTGTCTATGTGTGGTTTTATAAGTGTGAAATGTATTGTGTTTATTTCTTTTTGAATATACTTCATCTCTCTAACCTGAGAGCAGCTCAGCAGCATTTTCATACCCAGAATGCAGTTCTTCAGCGATGAGACTCCCTGTTAAAGGAGAGCAGAACAGTCAGAAACATGTTCATCATTACAAACAGACTCAATCCTCATTTCCTCAGGATTGTAAAGTATTGTGTTAGTGATGATACAACAAAGATGTTAATTACTCAGACTTTAAAAGCATTAGAGGGTGAAATCCCATGTAATTTATTTATTGTTTGTTAGGGCTATTAGCAAACACACATAAATCCGCACATGAAACCATTCCTCACTGCCTTCCAGAAATACACACACACACACACACACACACACACACACACACACACCAGAGACCTGTACCCCCCCCCCCATGACCCTCTAAAAATACACACAGGACGAGACACTCGCTGACACACACACACACACGTTTGTTTTTGTGAATTGTGGGGACATTCCATAGGCGTAATGGTTTTTATACTGTACAAACCGTATTTTATATTGCCCCCAAACACCAACCCTACACCTAAACCTACCCTTTACAGGAAACTTTGTGCATTTTTACTTTCTCAAAAAAAACTCAGTCTGTATGTATAAGCCTTTTGAAGTATGGGGACATGAGGAAATGTCCTCATAAATCACCTTCTCCTTGTAATACCTATTCATTATACAAATGTGTGTCCTCATATGTCACAAAAATACACGCACACACACACACACACACACACACACACACACACACACACACACACACAGCTCTGTGGTTTTCTGTCAGGAATTCTGTGGTTTGAAGCAGGAGGTTTAACAGGACTAATAATAGATGAACATCAACTGTCTGACAGACTCTTATTAATGGTATTAAATGAGATTGATGGCTCATGTCTCACCCCTCTGAGTGAAGTGATTGTGTCTGTGCTGAATCTCCTCATAAACGGCCTCAGTCGTCGTCCTGTGTCTCCTCTTAGAGAGAGCTGTGAGTGTAGACAGACAAACCTGCTGTCAGTTCACAACACATGAACACTGTTCACTGGCACACATGGACACTGACACATCTGGCAAACAGACAAACACATTCAAATTCAAGATTGTCTTGAACACATAAAAAGATAATAAAATAAATAATACTCTACAGTGTTTGCAGTGACCTGCACAGGTGAGCCCAGCGTGCTCTTTGTGGGAGCAGTCAGTGTGGTTTTTCAGGGAGAGAGGACAGTCCCACAGGTGAATCTCATTCCCTCTGCACTCGACTCTGTTCAGCCACACAACACCTTCACCAGCACCAAATACTGAATTCCCATCAGCCCTCAGTGCTGCTCCACAACCCAGCTGCCTGCAGACCACCTGAGCATCGCTGATGTCCCACTGATCATCACAGACTGAGCCCCACACAGCGTTATGATACACCTCCAGCCTCCCAGAGCACCGGCCCTCCCCTCCACTCAGTCTGAGAGGAAGATGATCTACGTAAAACACACACATCCACCAGCAGTGACCAACTTCAGCAACAAAACATAATTTAAGATCAATAAAGAAAATATAAGCATATGATAAACTTACTTGAACATTGTCTCTGGTGAGGAGATGGTGAGGTTGAACATGTCAGACGACTCTGAGGAGACTCATGAATCTCCTTCTCTGTGAATAAAACGTTCAAATTTTCAAAACATCACTGAAAAGGACATTAGACATAAATAATCTTTAAACAAACATGATCACTTAAAACTATCTTAAATATCATCTCACTTGAGCAGGTGATTTTGGCCACTTCATTATCACAATCATTCAGTCCCCAGGGTGAAGATGGACACTGCCATAAAGTGGAATCATGTCGTCGACAATTAAGTTTATCAAGCCAATTATGAGGCTTCAGTCCCTCTGAATTACTGGGTTCACTGCCAGATCTTCCACAGTTCAGCTCTTGACAGATCAGACTCGCTGTGTCTCTGTCCATCTTGTTGTAACACACATTACCCCAGGATCCATTGTAGAAAACCTCCACATTCCCTTCACAGCCCTCAGTTAACCTGATCTCTTTAAACTCTAGATAGAAAACCCTTTAACAATTTATTCAGTATTTGTAAAATATTTAAAAATAAAATAAAATATTTTTTTTTAGTTGCCAGATGTTGAGATAATTTCAAAAATATATAGGCTACATTAATAAAATAAACAAGCACACGCACACTGTACGAGGTGGCCAGAAGATACCAAAATTGTGTGGAGAGGATATATAAACGCACACTCACTTGCAAACAAACTACTTTATTTAAATAACCAACGTTTCGGCAAGAAGCCTTTGTCAAGGTATGATTTATACTGTAAATATCACAAAAAAAAAAGTCAAAATTAAGTGAGTTTTTACTTAGAACAAGCTAAATAATCTGCCAATGGGGTAAGCAAAAACTTACTTAATTTTTACTTGTTTTTTCTGAAAACAAGACAATAATTTTTTACTTGTCTAGAAAATCCTTCTTGATTTAAGATTTTGTTTTATATTTGGCTGGAAACAAGACAAAAAAATCTAAGGAAGAACAGCATTTTTTGCAGTGTACAGTACTTCGTCAGAACTGAAAAACTGTGAAAACTACGTTTTTTTTATAGATAAATAAAAAAAGAACCAGTTGTGAGCTCACAACCCTGCTTTTAATTAATATAATCCACACTGGATATTGTTAATTATCAACCATATACATAAGTTACTTATCTTTTACATTTTTGTTCACTATTTACCTGAGCACACGACTCCTACATCCTCCTTGTGTTGACAGTCATGTTTTCCCCAGCCTGGAGAAGAGCAGCTCCACAGGGACGTCTCATTCCCCTCACACTCCACCTCATCCAGCCATATGGGTCCAGAACCAGGACCAAACCAGGCTGGTACCTGCTGGTTACTGAGGGCCACTCCACACTGCAGCTGTCTGCACACCACATGGGCATCTTTAATATCCCAGGAGTCATCACACACTGTCCCCCATGAGCCGCTGTGAAAAACCTCCAGCCTCTCTGCACAGTCTCCCCCAGAACCCACCAGCCTGATGGACCCGCGACCTGATATTCAGCGTAAGAGAAACACATTATTGACCACAAACAACTGAAGAATCTGCCCAGATGTTGTTCTTCTCACCAAGGCAGGTGATTGACAGCTGCTGTGTGGAGCTGCAGTTGAGAGTTTGTGGAGAGCTGCAGTTCCCCAGATGAGCTTCACCGCCAGAGCACTGGAAGCCCGTCACACACTCATGACTGTGTTCAGGACTGGATGAAGAGGAGCCGTAGAAGTTCAGCACAGAGCCACAGCCCAGCTGTCTGCAGACCACAGAGGATTCAGTGAGACTCCAGGAGTCCAGCAGAACTCTCCTCCAGACCTGATGGATGAAAACTTCCACCTCCCCCTCACACTGTCTCTCTCCAGACAACCGCACCAGACCATCATGAAGAGCCAGAGAGGAACCTGAGGAGAAGATCTCATGTTTTACTAAACTGGTAGAACAAAGTATTGCAGTTACGCCTTACAGAAATTTTATTATATATTGCATTTTATTCAGTATTAAAATTCATGACCCTCTTGATTAAATAAGTTTACTAGAGCAGATGACTCCAACATCTCGTCTATGAGAACATTCAGCTCGACTCCATGAAGAGATGGAACATTCTGAGAGTTTTGTTTCATTCCCGTCACAATCAAACACATCAGCCCAGATTTCATCACTTCCCTCTCCAAACCAGTCTGATCCCACAACAGACATAGCAATCCCACAATTCAGCTGTCTACAGAGGACACTGGCAGCTCTCATATCCCAGCATGCATCACACACTGTGCCCCATTTACTGAGATACTTATGTTCAACTCGACCAGAACAGGTGTCAGGGCCGTTTACCAGCCTGAGATCAGTGTAACCTGGACAAAGAGAGTTTAGTTTAACAGTATGAAACAAGCAACAAATGTGTTTAAAAAACTAGTTAGTGATTATCTAAATAAGTAACTACTGCTCCATTACCAGAACATAACAATCCAATGTAATTCTCATGGGTGCAATTATGTTTGAGAGAAGTTGATGTTGGACAGAAAGATATATAAGACTCATTTCCTCTGCACTGAATCTCTTGTGTCCACATCTGAGCATCTCCTTTGCCAAAAGCAGCTGCTCCCAGCACCTGTACAGGAGCCCCACAGTCCAGCTCTCTACACACAACCTCTGCATCCTGCTGGTCAAAGACAGCGTCACACACTGACATCCACGTCTGATCATGTGGCACTTCAACTCTGCCAGAACAGCCAGCCTGACTCCTTAAATAAAAAGGCACAATTTCAATAATATTTGCAAAATCTTGTCCTAATATTACTTTATAAAACTAAAATGGTCACATTTTATCAATTGTCAGCAGTTAGTTTTGTGCATAAAATTCACTTATGCTCCTTGCATTTTGTGCTCATAAGAGTGAATGCCTTTTTCATTTAATGGATAACAAAAAAACTTTTGTAATCCAAAATGCACCCAGTTTATCATTAAAATGCATTTTGTCTGTGAAATGCTCAATCTCTGAAAGAGGAACTACGTATGCATTTCTTTCACAAAAGGAATTGTCTGTAAAAATGCATTTATCGCGTCACATAATACATATAATACATCACTCGTCATCACAGTCACCTGATGTAACACAGAATGTGCAGCAAAAATTTGTATCCATCCTGGAATTCTGTGGGAGAAAAGATTAGTAATTATGAAATAAGTCTAGTTGAGCTTACCGGAACAGACGACTCCAGCATCTTCAGCATGATTAGCTTCTATTCCCCATCCATTGAATCTACAGTTTGTCAATGTAGACTCTGATCCAGTACACGCTAACTCAGAAATCCAGATTCTTCCTGTTCCTTCTCCAAAGTGAGCACTCTTTGGTGCACTTACAACCTCTCCACAGCCCAGCTCTCTACACACCACTGCAGCATCAACCATATCCCAGCCATCATCCCACACTGTTCCATGGTCTCTGGACCGGTTTGTGTCATATCGTCTCCGACTGTTTAACATAACAGGCAAATACAACACTGTAGGTTAGAAAATGAAGTTAACGCCACTCTGATTGGCTGAGGCATCACGTCATCATGACCCAACCAGTAAACGCCACTCTGATTGGCTGAGGCAACACGTCATCATGACCCAACCAGTAAATGCCACTCTGATTGGCCGAGGCAACAAGCAAATATATATATACCAACATTGAATGTAAGTATTGGGAAAAGATTACCTGATCAGTTGTCAGTTTATACGGCAGAGATGATGGCGATTATTGTAGGGTTGCAGTGGGTGGAGGAAGTAAAACCTGATAGAGTGGTATGTTGTGTTGACTCTGTAGCAGCCCTATACAGTATTTAAAATATGAAATCTAATAGAGAAGATCTAATGCTAGAAATCCATCAAAATTTATTTAGATTGCGAAGGCTTCAGATAGATGTGAGATTCTGCTGGATACCTGCTCATGTAAATATAAAAGGGAATGAGAAAGCAGACAAAATAGCAAAGAAATCAACCAGGGTGAGCGAAATTATAAATATTCCCTTTGGTAAAGGAGAAGCTAAGGCAATAATTAAAAAAGAAATGATGAAGAAATGGCAGGACAGGTGGGACATGGATAATAGTGGAAGAAAATATTATAGTATACAGAAATGTATTAATGCACAGGGTGTGAATGGAAGGAATAGAAGGGAGGAGACAGTCTTAACCAGGCTGAGGTTTGACCACACAGGGTTAAATAAAACATTGTTTCTGTTAGGTAAAAGTAAATCAGATGAATGTACGGAGTGTAAAATCACAGAAAATGCAGAACATGTACTGTTGTATTGTAGGAAGTATAGGGAAGAGAGGATTAGATTAAAGCAAAAGATAAGTCAGACAGGAAGAAAATGGAACCTGGAGGGTGTTTTGGGAACAACAGGAGAAGGGGTAAAAGATGCACAGGATGCTGTTGTGAAATATCTGAAGAATACAGGGGTGTATTATAGGATTTAGATAGAAGTGGGTTAAAGGAAAAGATAGCAAGAGGAAAAGAAGGGAAAAGTGAAGAAAGGGAGAAAGGAAAGGAAGAAGGGAAAGGGAAGAAGAAAAGAAAAGGAAAAAGAGAAAAGGAAGAAATTATTATTATTATTTTATCTTGATTTTTTTTTTTTTTTTTTTTTAAGTAGAATCATTGAGCTATAGGCTAATCCATGCTGCATACTCCGGTACAGTAGGTGGCGATATGCACCTGACAAATCATGATTGCAATACGCCATAAAACCAGTAAGAAGAAGAAGAAGAAGAAGAAGAAGAAGAGGAGCAACAAGCAGATCGGCGCGAACTACTGAAGCAAGTGGCTGCTCGGCTTTGTTCAGCTTCTATCAAATCATCGTTTTCTATTCGGTTGAAGGTAAGTTCGGTCCGCTTAGTTGATTTTATGTATTTATAGTGATAGCTGTTTTAATTAGCTTTGTTGTCTTAACTAAATCTGCTGTGGCTAAGTTACAATTAGCATTGCATCTTTCTGTGATTAACAACACGACTGTATTCCCTTCCAAGTAAAAAAACTAGCATTTCAAAACGAGTTATAACGTGTTTTTAAAATGACTGAATCTAATATTTGCCATATTCTGCAATTCCGTCTGTGTTTTCAGCATCACGAAAACCACAGGGCCCTAATTCTGTTTGTTAACAGCAGGTGTTAATTCACTTCTTTATCTCAATTAACTTGAACATTGAATAGTGTTACTTGTTTAACACTGATCTTCAGTGTATATATAATCCACACCATCTCAATACTATTGAGTATTGTAAAGCTTTAGTAAACCAGCTAGCTAGACTTGCTATTCTAATTGGAGGCAACCATCGTAATCAAATGTTTATTTCAGTGTACCAGAAAAAGGTCTTAAACATGCTGGTTGACCTCCGCAACTGCTATAAACAAGCACAACCTGCCACTTCAGCCATGCACATTGAAAGGATGGAGACCTTAGAGGATTTTGACAGAGAGGAGCAACGCCTCTGTGATGCACAAGCCTTTGATACCCTGGTAGGTTTTACAATTCTGGAAGTAATGGATAGCTTAGCATAACACAATACAGTGCACTCGTACACTGTTAGGTTCCTCTGGGGAGTACCAGTCAACTTTATCATAATTTATTCCGACAGGTGCTACAGATTGCAAGAATTGGAGGGAGGAACACCAAGGACTGTGTCCACAAAGTCCTTGACAGGCATGTTTCTACATACAGTATGAATTGTGTGTGTGATGTTGGGGTGGTTTTCAATGTCTGAACTATTTTTTTTTTTTTTATTTTTTTTTTTCTTCTTCTGGGTGTGGACCAGACTGCATGTGTTCATTTGCCTTTTTCTTGCATTTATTGGACAATCGCCAATAAAGAAAAAATTCAGGGACGCCACCATCTCCAGAGAGGATATCGACGAGGCTATTGCTAACGGTATCAAGCTTGTATTTAAAGA
This sequence comes from Aspiorhynchus laticeps, assembly GCA_023376895.1. Taxonomy (NCBI): domain Eukaryota; kingdom Metazoa; phylum Chordata; class Actinopteri; order Cypriniformes; family Cyprinidae; genus Aspiorhynchus; species Aspiorhynchus laticeps. Next base: position 21,684,002 of record CM041805.1, on the reverse strand, counting down.
ACAACAAAGCACTTTGGATTTGATCGTGACTTCGGCAGTGAGAGATGCTGTGGACTCTGTGCTGATTCCAGCATTACGTAAACTACGTGAGGACATACAAGCGACTAACAATTCTGTTAAAGAGCTGAGAGCGGAGTTTGAGGCCATGGCTGCCGCGGCGAAGCAGACACGTGACTGCGTTGATTCTGTGCAGGCAACTACACGTGAGGACAGGAATGCAGTCACGGACTTAAGAAATCAGCTAGAGCGACTCACAGAGAAAGTTACGGATATGGAGGATAAAAGCAGGAGAAATAACATACGGCTTGTGGGGTTACCAGAGGGGATGGAGGGATCCGATGTGGCTGGTTTCCTGAGAATTAATCTTTCCAAGTGGATTCCTTCTCTGAAGGGTCGTAACATCGAGATTGACCGAGCACAAGTCAAGTCACCTTTATTTATATAGCGCTTTTAACAATACAGATTGTGTCAAAGCACTTAACAGTATCAAGTTGGAGGATAGTGTGTCAATAATGTATAATAATAAGATTAAACACTCAATTTTCAGTTAAAGGCATTTCATTATTGAATTCAAAGATGTCATTGTCTAGCTAAGTTTAGTATAAATAATATCTATGAAATTAAATTGACGATAATCGCTAGAAATTAAGTGTCCCCAACTGAGCAAGCCAGAGGCGACAGCGGCAAGGGACCAAAACTCCCTCTGTGACAGAGTGGAGAAAAAAAAAACTTGGGAGAAACCAGGCTCAGTCGGGGGGCCAGTTCTCCTCTGGCCAGGATATTGTTTATTTATTGTTTTAATTAAGACTTTAAATGTATTATATTTCTATTTTAATATTGTTGCAATTTCTAACAATAATAGTATTATGTAGTTAGGTATTTTATTATATTTTTATTTATTTGTTTTATTTTTTGTTTTATTGTATTTTAAGTCGAGGTCTTCACTGGGATTATGTCCCCGGGGCTCATCCAGGGGTCCGGCCTCCGCCGACAATCTGGGCCGCAGTCATCATCTCCCGGTGCCAATCCACCATCTGATCCAGACACGGACTGAGAAACAGAATAAGAAAGAAACAGACTAATATTAGTGTAGATGTCCATATTTTTACGATGTAACAAGTACATCATGTGTTATGGGAAGTGTTCCCGGTTCCGGTTGATCTAATTAATGCAGCCTAACAATCCTTTAACGGATTTGAATAATAGAAGTGTATTAGTGTGTTATGTGTACGCCAGGTTAAAGAGGTGGGTCTTTAATCTAGATTTAAACTGACAGAGTGTGTCTGCCTCCCGAACAGTGTTTGGTAAATTGTTCCAGAGTTTGGGCGCTAAATAGGAAAAAGATCTGCCGTCCGCAGTTGATTTTGATATTCTAGGTATTATCAAACGGCCAGAGTTTTGAGAACGCAGTGGACGTGAAGGACTATAATGCGATAAAAGCTCGCTCAAGTACTGAGGAGCTAAACCATTCAGGGCTTTATAAGTAATTAACAAGATTTTAAAATATATACGATGTTTAGTAGGGAGCCAGTGCAGTGTTGACAGAACCGGGCTAATGTGCTCATACTTCCTGGTTCTAGTAAGAACTCTAGCTGCTGCATTTTGAAACCATCTGTAATTTGTTTAAGCGTGCAGAACAACCACCCAATAAAGCATTGCAATAATCTAACCTTGAGGTCATAAACGCATGAATTAATATTTCTGCATTTGACATTGAGAGCATAGGTCTCAGTTTAGATATATTTTTAAGATGAAAAAATGCAGTTCTACAAATGCTAGAAACGTGGCTGTCAAAGGAGAGATTACTATTAAATAGCACACCTAGGTTCCTGACTGATGACGAAGAATTTACAGAGCAGCCATCAAGTGTTAGACAGTGTTCTAGGTTATTACTTGTGGGGGTTTTAGGTCCGATAAGTAACACCTCTGTTTTTTCAGAATTTAGCAGTAAGAAATTACTCGTCATCCAGTTTTTTTATATCGACTCTGCATTCCATAAGTTTCTCAATTTGGTGCGTTTCACCAGGCCGTGAAGAAATATAGAGCTGAGTATCATCAGCATAACAGTGAAAGCTAACCCCGTGTTTCCTAATGATATTTCCCAAGGGTAACATGTAAAGCGTGAAAAGTAACGGCCCTAGTACTGAGCCTTGAGGAACTCCATACTGCACTTGTGATCGATATGATACCTCTTCATTCACTGCTACGAACTGATGGCGGTCAGATAAGGAAGATTTGAACCATGCTAATGCACTTCCACTAATGCCAACAAAGTTTTCTAGTCTATTCAAAAGAATGTTGTGATCGATAGTGTCGAACGCAGCGCTAAGATCCAGTAGAACTAATAGAGAGATACAACCACGATCAGATGATAAGAGCAGGTCATTTGTAACTCTAATGAGAACAGTCTCAGTACTATGATACGGTCTAAATCCTGACTGGAAATCCTCACAGATATAATTTTTCTCTAAGAAGGAATATAATTGTGAGGATACAACCTTTTCTAATATCTTTGACAGAAAAGGGAGATTCGAGATCGGTCTGTAATTAACTAGATCTTTGGGGTCAAGTTGTGGTTTTTTAATGAGAGGCTTAATAACAGCCAATTTAAAGTTTTTGGGGACATATCCTAATGACAATGACGAATTAATAATAGCCAAAAGAGGATCTATGACTCCGCGTGTATGATGGAAGGAAAAACTCAGATCGGCCGCGTACTCTCATCTTCCGTGTGCTAAGATGGCATGACAGATTGGAGATTCTGAAGGGTGCTCGGCAGGCCTATCCGGTGAAATGCACGCAGGACAATGTCGCGCTACTATTTTTTTCCTGACTTTAGTCCAGTTACAGCCGCCAAGAGGAAAAGCTTGGTTCCGGTTTTGAGATCGATGATGGCGCTTGGTCTCCAGCCCTTCCTCGCTTATCCTGCGGTAATTAAACTACGGCACGAGGGTGAACGGAGATGCTTCAATTCTCTTCGGAAAGAGGAGGATTTTGTCGGATCCCTGCCACAGAGTGGGACATTTGCTGTGGATCCACAGGGCAGCGGGAGGGTGGCGGCTGCCCTTTCTTCGATCCGACGGGAGGGGCTTGGTGACCGGTATGGAGGAGATGGTGGCGGGAGAGATATGGATGATTGCTAGATCAATTTCTTATTTTTTCTTCTTTCCTCTCCTCATGGGATAGTTTTTTTTTTTTTTTTTTTTTATTCGATACAATCGTCCCTTTGCTGACTAACCCCTTTTTTTGTCTTTCTTTTTTTCTGGAGGGGACTAATGGAGAGTAGGTTTCATTACAATAATGTTTTGGTTATGTGAGCCTTTTGGGAGGCTCGCTGTGGGCTGAGGTGGCTCGGTCACGGATCATCACAAGTTTTTGTTGTTCAATCAGACCTATGTTCTCGGTAACGTGCGGCCTGAATTGTTTTTTGTCTATAATTGTCGGTCATTTCTGTCTGTTGCTTTTATTTTTTACAACAGATATTCATGCTTTTATTTGCTTTACCTTGTTTTTAAGGGGATTTTTCATCTAGGTGTTTTGATATCTAGAACGCACACTAATGTTTACATGTCATTTACAGAATGGGAATGATATTGCTTTTCATTTGTTGAATACAATTTTGAGATTGTGAATATTTAATGTATACTCTAAATATTTTATTGCCGAATATGACGGGCTTAAATTCTGCTGTTAAACGAACTTGTGTGTTAGAATATTTACTCCGTAAAATATGTGATTGTATGGAGGAAGGACCTGTTTTATTGTTGCTTTATCCCTCCCTCTCTCTCCCCCCTTTGATTGGACTTTTAAAACATGGAGTATGTGTCTGTTTTGTTTTGAGTGGATGTTATGTTGTTGTGTGTGAAAAAAATAAATGAAAAATGTTAATCACGAAAAAAAAGGAGGGACGTAGTATAAAGGGTTTATGAGACGCGTAATGTTATTCCTACATATATCATTTATGTTGACTTATAAATGTAATTTATTTTTCTTTAGGCTCTTCACTAATGCCCTGATGGCGCAATTCAATATGAAGAGGGAAGGGGAAAAAGGGCAATAAATCTTTGGAGAAGACACAGGTTTATAGAGCAGTATAAGGTAAGCCCATATTTCATGTTGACCAAGGAAAGATAATTAGCTCCTGCCAGTCTGAATAATGACTTGATTGAACAAAACATTTCCTTACCAGTTTACATTTAAAATTCACTGCTAACTGTCTACCATGGCAATTTTAACATTTGGTGAGGTGGTTTTGTATTAATATAGTATTGTAGTGGATGCTTAGTAAACACATTTTTGCTTACAAATATGGGGACTTGGTGTATGACTGCAGATTGCCTTTGCATATTTCTAATCATTTGTCTTTTTCTACTTGTGCAGATGCAGTCATGAAATTTGATGACACAGCCACAGAGGACTTCATAAGGATGACCACTTCAGAGCATCTGAAGCATGCACCGCAAAGAAGTGGAGGTGGAGGACACGCAGCAGTTACTCAGGACTGATTATCCATTGTGAAGAATCTGTTGTACATTGTCTTTCCTATTTTAGTATAGTTGCTTATGGTTCAATTTTGCCACAAAACGCATTCGGTTAAGCACTGATTTTTATTGTTGTACATTTGTTTTGGTACAGACCCACGCAAGGTGGGCTGTGAAATTATATATTTAACTAGTCAAAAGATTATTAGTGACGTTTGTGCCAGTTTAAAAACAAAGATGGAAATAAGTGAGTGGTAATTGAGTTGTGATTTATTTGTAAACCTCTGTTTGTAACTGTAGTCCATGTTTCCAGAAGGTGAAGGACCTTTTTCCTGTAGTTTTGTTTGTCTCAGCAGCAGGATTGAATTGGAAATGCATTACACCTTTGTATGCTTTTCCATTTATCATCTGCTGCTGAGACAATCAAATGAAGCTATAGGAAAATGAACTTGAAACAGTATGCCACCTTCTGAAATGGGACTACAGTTATGTACAGAGCATATAAGCAGTATAAAATGATGTCTAAAATGAGTTTAAGTTTGATGTAGAAAAGACGTCCACAACGACCACATTTGGCCTACAATTAGCCCTTACACGGAGGTCCTGTGGACGTCAATACTGGACGTTCGGTAGACGTTGGAAAAAAGACGTCGTCTGGCGTCACAGTCTGCACCTTCAGGGGACCAAAATTGGATGTTCAAAAATGACGTACAAAAGACGTTGATTGGACGTGTCTTTGCGCAGTGGGCAGACACAGAGATGTAGTGCGGTAAGATTCATTCAAATTTATTTGAATGAATTAATTATATAATTTATTTGCATTAGCGAGAGAGAGAGGGATGAAAGTTGCGTGTGTGAACCTGCATCTGCGCGTCTCTCTCTACAAGCAATGAGGCTTAGTTACTTCAAAAACAACGATTTTACCCCCTCATTGCAGAGAAATATAACGTTGAGTCAGTAGCCCATCGAAGCTATTTTACTAATAAAAGTTTCCGTGCTGTGTGTTCGCTGCGTGATCTCTCTGTCTGATATATGTGTGCAATAATGTGTGTGTGTGCGTGCATTTATGAAAGCAGAGTAACCTGCAACAAGCCCGAGCCCGAGGCTATTCATTAAACATTAACCCGAAACCCGAAAGTATTTCGTGACCCGTCGGGTTCGGGTCGGGTAGCAGACCTCTACATGGGGGGTCCCGTGCTGGTCCTGCTCCATTTGGCACATTAATTCATTTGTTTAAGTTTAAAATTGTTACTCTAGCAGGTATTACACACTTTGTAATTAACATTTGTTTCATTATAAATAAAAAATATCAGGAAATAAAAAAATGTTCCTGAGATTCAATATCTTTACATTCAACATTCCAGTTTATTTACAGCATCAAAGCTTAGCACCTGTATACAAATACAAACTGCTTCATGCTTCTCGCTTTGAGTTCATGTCCACAAATATTAGTTGGATGCAAACGAAAAGAAACTGTTTTAATTATTATTATTATTTATGCAGAAGTTTAGTTTAGCAACGCTTGTCAAGTACACGTATATAATACATATATTAATGCATAGCAGTATATTAGTAGTATAATATATTTAAAAAAATTAAAAAGACAAAGTATGACCATACACAGTTCCTCATACAAGAATACCAGAGCAAGTTTGCAGATGTACTTGTATGTTTAATACTGTAATATCGATCTGCTCCTGTAGGTGCCAGTAAAAAGAGATGACAAAAGACTCTGACTGTCACGAGCCCCAAATAAAATACACTTATCTGTGCCAGAACAATTTCACTCATAAATATTTGCAGCATACTGACCAGAGAAACATTTATCCTGACAATACTTCAGGAATTAAGTCTTGTTTTCAGTTTGCTGTTTAGAATCAGAACAATTCGGTTCTTTAGACTGCATTGTTCAGTGAATCATTGAACTGAATCACTGGAGCTCACTCAGCAAAACTGTAACGAGATATTAACATCGAGATCACTAAATGAGCGCTCGATGAGGTGGATACTTATACAGTCAACCAGAACGAACCCTGCCACTACATAGCTTGTCAGGAATGAAGAAGACATTTTCCATTCAAAAGAAGTGCTAAGTAGCAGGACATTTACCATGGTTTCATTTATGTCTGCAGCACTTGTGTGTAGATGACATGCTGTGACGTCATACAACAGCCCAGGTAGCCAAAACGGTTTGGCCCGATAATGGCCCATGTCCGGCAGGCCAGAAGAAATAACTCGGCCCGGCTGCAGTTGCCAGACTCGACATGGACATGGGATGAATGACGACCCAGAATCGGCCCAAATACACTGGCCCGAGTCAGGCTGCCAAAACTGCCGGCATAGGGGCCACAATCACGCCGACGAGAAATGAAACACTTAGCCAGTACTGGCCCTAATCTGGGGACTGAAACTGTGCCGGCACTGGGCCACAATCATGCCACCAAAAATACTACACTTAGCCAGTACTGGTCTGAGTCTTGTTTGCTAAATTAAATAATATACTTGCACTTACTCCTCTTAAACAGAATTAAAAACATTTTGTTGTGGGTTCAGTACAACATCTAAAATATGTGTATTAAATACGTTTTATTTTATGAAAACTTTGAATAATTTGTTTTTCCACAAAATGACATTACCTTAAAATGTCATAAAAAATAAATTAATAAAAAAATGTACAGTGTCCTTGTTAAGCCTACATGTACTTATGCATGTCAACTAAATATGTCAACTTTACAAAGATTAAGGGTTTGGCCCTTACACCCTGTTTTTTTCATGGCATCCCCACCTACTACCCCATGAATTACCCCATAACATCCATATGTGTTCCTTTCTTTATTATGTTTAAGTGTCACTGCTACTATTTACCACATTGTAAACGGAGACCCACCCCCAGCACTCAACCTAAACTGGTCCGGGTCTGCATGCCCATATCTCAGCCAAAATCAGACCAGCACTTATGGTCCGTAATCGGGTCGAATGTGGCTAAATGTGCCGTGTCTCAGTGCAAATCAGGCCAGATCCGCACATCCAAAGCATAACCAAATCTGGCAACCATTACTGGGCCAGAGCTGGTTCACTTTCGGTGAGCCACTGCCAGAACACAGCCGAGTGAGCCGACACTCAGCCGCAATTGGCCCGATTGCGCTGGCTACCTGGGAGGTAACTGTGTTTGTTTTATATTTATGGATATGAGCTGCACTGCGGTTCTTGTTCTGTTGTTAAACATTATTACTGTATTGTTAAAGTTTTTATAAAGTGATTCATATGGTTTATAAAAACTAAATGTCTTTTAAACACAATTGTTGTATGTGATACATTTTTTTCTATTGTAAAAGTTACTTAATGCATACAAAATAATTGCAAAGATTTATTTATTTATTTCAGCATTATCCACTGACAAAACTCCAATACTTGCTGCGATGATGCTGAGGGCTGTTAAATCACAGATGGTCATTTGTGCTTATGTTTGTCACTACGGTTGTGCATTAAAAGGTAAGATCAAACATTTGAATTCAGGGACTGTGTAACGTCTTGTTGAAATACACACAAAAATGTATTTCTATTAACAAGGCCAAAAAACAATACAACAAAATCTCACAAAGGCTTAGAAGTTTTAAGACAAAAAAGGGAAAAACACAAAAACCTGAGATTTGACATATCAATAACAATATCATTCGAAGCTTTGAAGCGAGGCAGCTGTAATCATTAGGCATCTTCTTTGTTGGACTCCTCCTCCACATCATCATAATCTGTTATTAAAAACAAATAATGTCAAATGTTATAACTGGATGAATATATTAAAAGTCTAAAAAACCCTGGAAAAATATTAAAAATATTAAAATATAAATCAAGATAATACAATGAGAACAAAAGGGTTACAGTAACTTACCCAGCAGGTTTCTCACGTCTTCACTGACTCTCATCACGTCATCATACTCCTCCTGAACTCTCTCTGATCAAGAATTACATAAAAACATGTCATATTTATAAAACAATTTATCTTATTTGAAGGATCCCTTTTCCCTTAAATGATTTGATTACACAGAACACAAGTCTGATACTCATGTAAACATGAAAAGGGTGAAAAATGTAGCTCTGTGCATCTCACCTGTTACACCTCGAGAGATCGGTCTATTAATGATGACATCATCATAATTCTCTGGTGTGTCCACTACACATAAAAATATGAGTCAAAATTTAAAAATGTATAACAAAAAAGTATGTAGTATGTAAAAAAAAGTTGATAAAAAGTAAAACACCTTTTCTGATGTCAGAGTTCAGTCCGCTCGTCATGACATCATCATAGCTCTCAGGTGTGTCTTCTACAAATTCACACATTCATTACATTCAGAACAAATCTGAAATATTTATTTTCATCATACTGCAATATTTTAATTTAAAAGTATATTCTATTCTGTAGTAGAATAAGAGAGAGACACCTGTCTCACGATCTGCTTTCAGTCCATCAGTGATGACATCATCATAGTATCCCGGAGTGATTTCCTTCAGCATCTCTTCTGCATCAACACACAATATGTTTGGATACAAAACCAAAATATGTTCTTGTTGCAGATCATGAGACTGAATTTTTTTTGAACATTTAGTATTTAATCATGTGATCCCTGACCTTTTAGGCCTCTGCCGTTGGTGACATCATCATAATATGCAGTCTTGAACTCTTTTGCTAAAAAAGGAGAGCAGACTGTTAATATATAAGTAAATAGCAATATTTGAATAGAATTGAGTCATTAATCAAATATGTAATATAATTTGATCATTTATTTTTTTATTTTTTTAAGTGAATTCATTAAGAAGATTGTTTGAGTGGAATGTGGGATGAATATGTGCTTCATCTCTCTAACCTGAGAGAAGCTCATCAGCATCTTCATACCCAGAATGCAGTTCTTCAGAGATGAGACTCCCTGTTAAAGAAGAGCAGAACAGTCAGAAACATGTTCATCATTACATTACAAACAGACTGAATCCTCTTTTCCTCTGGATCATAAAGAAGGCAACACAGCACAAATATTAATTATTAACATTTTAAAAGCATTAGAAATCCCTTTTTGTTCTGCCTTTTAGTAAACACACAAGTATCCTCACATGAACCCATTCCTCACTGCCTTCCAGAAATAGACACACACACACACACACACACATGCACCTACACTTACACATATGAACACCTTCTTATGACAATCTAAAAATACTCACAGGAAGAAACACTCACTGACACACACACACACAAACATGCACCTGCAGCTCTGTGGTTTTCTGTCAGGAATTCTGTGGTTTGAAGCAGGAGGTTTAACAGGACTAATAATAGATGAACATCAACTGTCTGACAGACTCTTATTAACGGTATTAAATGAGATTGATGGCTCATGTCTCACCCCTCTGAGTGAAGTGATTATGTCTGTGCTGAATCTCCTCATAAACGGCCTCAGTCGTCGTCCTGTGTCTCCTCTTAGAGAGAGCTGTGAGTGTAGACAGACAAACCTGCTGTCAGTTCACAACACATGACTGATCACACACTGAATAAGACACAATATGACAGTCTCTGGATCTCTCCTACCTCTCCTCATCACTCTGTTCTGCTGAATCAGTATAAGCAGTGGCACTAAGAGCAGTAAGAGCACAACTCCCAGTACAATCACAAGCACTGGGGGGACGGAGAGAGACGCTGCTGGAGGAGTTTGTGGAGGAGAGACTGATGTTGAGCGCACTGGAGGAGAAACTGGAGGAGAAGCTGATGTTGTTGTGGCAGGAGTAGTGGACACTGATAAATCTGTCAAAACAGACACAAACACATTCAAAATTATGAATACATAAAACGACCTAAAAATTAATAATATTCCCATGTGTTTTGCTGTGACCTGCACAGGTGAGTCCAGCGTGCTCTTTGTGGGAGCAGTCAGTGTGGTTTTTCAGGGAGCGAGGACAGTCCCACAGGTGAATCTCATTCCCTCTGCACTCGACTCTGTTCAGCCACACAACACCTTCACCAGCACCAAAGACTGAATTCCCATCAGCCCTCAGTGCTGCTCCACAACCCAGCTGCCTGCAGACCACCTGAGCATCGCTGATGTCCCACTGATCATCACAGACTGAGCCCCACACAGCGTTATGATACACCTCCAGCCTCCCAGAGCACCGGCCCTCCCCTCCACTCAGTCTGAGAGGAACATGATCTAAAACACACACATCCACCAGCACTGATCAGCTTCAGCAACAAAACATAATTTCAGATGAATAAAGAAAATATAAACATATGATAAACATACTTGAACACTGTCTCTTGTATGGAGATGGTGAGGTTGAACATGTCAGATGACTCTGAGGAGACTCGCGAATCTCCTTCTCTGAGAATAAAACGTTAAAATTTTGAAACATCACTGAACAGAACAATAGACATTATAAATAATATTTAAACAAACATCAACACTTAAAACTATCTTAAATATCATCCAACCTGAGCAAGTGATTTTGGCCACTTCATCTCTACTGCAGTCATTCTGTCCCCAGGCTGAAGATGGACACTGCCATAAAGTGGAATCTTGTCGTCGACAGTTAAAAAAATCAAGCCAATTATGAGGCTTCAGTCCCTCTGAATAAATGGGTTCACTGCCAGATCTTCCACAGTTCAGCTCTTGACAGATCAGACTCGCTGTGTCTCTGTCCATCTTGTTGTAACATAAATTTCCCCAGGATCCATTGTAGAAAACCTCCACATTCCCTTCACAGCCCTCAGTTAACCTGATCTCTTTAAACTCTAGATGGAAAAGGATGAGTCAACCCTTTAACAATTTATTCAGTACTTGTAAAATATATATATAAAAAATAAATAAAAAAATTCCAAAAATATATACATAAAAAGTGTTTACACAAACTTAATGTTTTCTTTTTTAGAAGCTTCATACATGCAATCCAATAATTCTAAACTATGTGTAAATGATACTAACAAACTAACAAACAAAAATGTTAAAAACACATTTCATTCATGCATAATGTGCATATTTATCCACACTTTGTCCTATGAATATCCAGTCAGTAACATTAATTTAGGTTTCAAGGATTTACATTTACATTTATGCATTTAGCAGATGCTTTCATCCAAAGCGACTTACATTGCATTCAAGTTACAGTTTGTTACATTTGATCAGCTCTTGCTTTCCCTGGGAATTGAACCCATGATCTCGGCATTGCTAGCGCCATGCTCTACCATTTGAGCTACAGGAAAGCTGCGCTACAGGATAGTTGTAAGCTGTATGTTCTGATTCACTAAAAATCACAACATATTAGAGTAATTTGTTTTAGAATTGGACATCACTGGTCACACAGGGTGTACTCTAGATTCTGTAGTGTTGTGTTATGTCATGCAGAAGTAAGTAGCTCAGAGCATGCTCTCTGAGTATTTTGGTACAGTACTTCGTCAGAATTGGAAATGTTTTTTTTATAATTAAAAACATTTTAAAAAGCCCCCGAGTAAGAACCAGTTGTGAGTTCCCAACCCTGCTGTTAATTCATATAATGTACACTGGATATTGTTAATTATCCCCACATACATAAGTTACTTATCGTTTATATTTTTATTCACTGTTTACCTGAGCACACAACTCCTACATCATCCTTGTGTTGACAGTCATGTTTTCCCCAGCCTGGAGAAGAGCAGCTCCACAGGGACGTCTCATTCCCCTCACACTCCACCTCATCCAGCCATATGGGTCCAGAACCAGGACCAAACCAGGCTGGTACCTGCTGGTTACTGAGGGCCACTCCACACTGCAGCTGTCTGCACACCACATGAGCATCTTTAATATCCCAGGAGTCATCACACACTGTCCCCCATGAGCCGCTGTGAAAAACCTCCAGCCTCCCTGCACAGTCTCCCCCAGAACCCACCAGCCTGATGGACCCGCGACCTGATATTCAGAGAAAGATAAACACATTATTGATCACTAATAACTGAAAAATCTGCCCAGATGTTGTTCTTCTCACCAAGGCAGGCGATTGACAGCTGTTGTGGAGAGCTGCAGTTCCCCAGATGAGCTTCACTCCCAGAGCACTGGAAGCCCGTCACACACTCAGGACTGTGTTCAGGACTGGATGAAGAGGAGCCGTAGATGTTCAGCACAGAGCCACAGCCCAGCTGTCTGCAGACCACAGAGGATTCAGTGAGACTCCAGGAGTCCAGCAGAACTCTCCTCCAGACCTGATTGATGAAAACTTCCACCTCCCCCTCACACTGTCTCTCTCCAGACAACCGCACCAGACCATCATGAAGAGCCAGAGAGGAATCTGAGTGAAAGATGTGGCATTTTATTAAGATACTGCAAGGTAATTTAAGTGTTTAACATTTTTCCAATAAAATCAACTCACTAGAGCAGATGACTCCAACATCTCGTCTATGAGAACATTCAGCTCGACTCCATGAAGAGATGGAACATTCTGAGAGTTTTGTTTCATTCCCGTCACAATCAAACACATCAGCCAAGATTTCACCACTTCCCTCTCCAAACCAGTCTGATCCCACGACAGACAGAGCAATCCCACAATTCAGCTGTCTACAGAGGACACTGGCAGCTCTCATATCCCAGCATGCGTCACACACTGTGCTCCATTTACTGAAGTACTGATGTTCAACTCGACCAGAACAGCTGTCAGGACCATTTACCAGTCTGAGATCAGTGTAAGCTGGAAAAAGAACACAGAGCTCATTGAAATTGATCAAACCAAGAAGAAACTGATCAAATAATTAAATTATACTTTTTAACAATTAGATCTCCCTATAATAGGCTGAACATTGACATTTTACCAGAACATATCAGTCCCACGTCATTGTCATGGGTGCAGTTTATATTATGTAAGACTGATAATGGACATCGTCGAATCTGAGACTCATTTCCTCTACACTGAATCTCTTGTGTCCACATCTGAGCGTCTCCTTTGCCAAAAGCAATTGCTCCCAGCACCTGTACAGGAGCCCCACAGTCCAGCTCTCTACACACAACCTCTGCATCCTGCTGGTCAAAGGCAGCATTACACACTGTGTACCATGTGTTCCCATGAAGAACCTCTAATCTCCCAGAGCACAGGTGAGGCCCATCAGCAAGTCTTGTAAATTGTCCATAGTTTATGGTTTCTGATTATATTTACACAACACAAAAAAAAACATATATCACTATGATTATGATACCGACATAAACCAACAGCAAGTCCTTTAATTAATAATGGATTTTTAAATGGATGAAAGTAATAAGTTTGTACCATAAAATATACTCATTATCATTTAGTTGTTTATGAATTGCTTTGAAATCAAATTACACACCAGTTATTTTAAATTGTGTATGTGATCTTTATGAATGGAAGTCTGATCAGTGACACATTTATTAACAGGGTGATGCATGGAGAAGCTCACCTGAGCAAATGACTCCAGCATCTTGATGATGACCACAGTTATGAGCAGCCCATCCTTTTGATCTACAATTCTTCAGTGTTGTCTCTGATCCCCTACAGTACACATCATCCATCCAGATTGGTCCTGATCCTCGTCCAAAGTAAGCCCCATACACTGCATTTACAACCTCTCCACATCCCACCTCTCTACACACCACTGCAGCATCATCAATACCCCAGTATTGATCACACACTGTTCCCCACTGACCATCATGATGAACCTCCACTCTACCAGCACAGGGACTGTTACCACCAACCAACCGCACAGTTTCAAAATCTGTACATGAAAGAGAAAGAAAGGGATTTAACCACAGTAGAAAAGTGAAAATGCACAGTGAAAATGCTACAGTAAAAACCTGTTAAATGGTTTACAGTAAGTTCCCCTACTATATACGGTGAAAAACTGTAATAAACATTTCAGACAATTTTACGGTAAAATACCGTTTTTGGAAGTGAAAAAATACCTGCATAATTTACAAGGAAAAACCGTAAATTTACATTCCTAGAATTCCCTACATTGCATTTCAAATTTGATGTTTTTTTCTTTGAAATAACTGTTTCTTCTTAGTTTTTTTTTCTTATCAGTTATTTTTTATTAGGGTTGTATGTTACATCTAATGTTGTTAAATGAATGTTTATTGCATAATTCAGTTTTATGAGTGTCACCATGATGGTGTTTAGTGTTTGTGTGAATGACATTGTGCACCTTAGTATTGGCCTTCTCAGCTTGTGGAAAAGCTGCTTGTGGTGAGCTTTGGTTCATCATGTGACTTTCTCATCACCACGTGATTTTGATGGTTATCAATGTAGGTACAAAACAGATTTCAGAACTTCAATAGGTTAGTATATTAACATTACATCAGTTAAAGAAACGGTTTTTAACTGTAAATTTAAGTTAAATCCATAAACCCTTAAATGTTACCGTATTTTTACTGTAAAATTCTGGCAACCACAGCTGCCGTTTTTTTACCGTAAATTTTACCAATTTTTTTTTACAGTGTACAAATATTTATACATATTTCAAATTGGACAAATAAAGCTGGACAAGAGTAAATTCAAGAAAACAAATAATTTAGTTTAGTTTAATTTAGTTTTAGCTGTTGTTGTAGTTCCATACCGAGAAAAGAGATAATCTGCGTCGGGGAGAGTTTGCTCTTTTCCCAGTTGACCCGAAGGCCCAACTGGCTGAGGTGCGAGAGCACCAAGTCCCTGTGTTCGCACAACTGGTCCTGAGACTGAGGCAGTATGAGCCAGTCGTCGAGGTAGTTGAGAATGCGCATGCCCTGTTCTCTCAGGGGAACAAGGGCTGCCTCCACAACTTTCGTGAAGACACGGGGCGACAGGGACAGCCCGAAGGGCAGAACCTTGTACTAATATGCCCGTCCTTCAAACGCAAACCGCAGGAATGGCCTGTGGTGCGGAAGGATTGAGACAAGGAAGTACGCGTCCTTCAGGTCAATCGCTGCAAGCCAATCTCGGGGACGGATGCACCCGAAGATGCACTTCTGCGTGAGTCTCTTGAACGGAAGCTTGCCCAGTTCAGGACGCGCAGATCCAAGATTGGTCTCCACCCACCGCCTTTCTTGGGCACAATGAAGTAAGGGCTGTAAAACCCTGTCTTCATATCGGATGGAGGGACCGGCTCCATCACGTCCCTCGTCAATAGGACAGTGATCTCCCCACACAAGACATGAGCATCTGCTGCCTTTACTGCTGTGAGGTGGAACTTGGGAGAACGCCGGGCGAACTGAATCGCATAGCCAAGTCAGATGGTCCACAGAAGCCAGCGAGACGGGCTGGGTAGCACTACCAGGCACCCAGACACTGTACAAGCGGGACTTGTGGGACACCGGAGTACCCGCGGTGGGGCAGCGAGGTGAAATACAGGGACCCAGCCCGTGGTGGACCAAAGGGGTCTAAGTGTGCGGTGCAACGCTTACCTGGTGCCACAGTTTGGCAGAGGGTGCGTGAGTAGGGCCTTTGATGACGCTCTCGAACCGCCCACTGCTGCCTGCTGGCGAGAGAGTGGGAAGAGTGTTGTCCGTCCATGACTCTCCATGCCCTCTTGGGACCCAGAGGCAGAGAGAACCGCTTCTTGTCGAGATTTTTATATATATTTTTTAAACCAAAGATTCTCCACCCGGCCCTCCTCCAGGGGAGGGAGAGGTGCATCCACCATCTCCCGAAGCAGTCCTCTTTCCCTCTGCGTCGCCCATCCTGAGGCCTCTTGCTCTTCCGCTCACCGTCAGGTTTGACGGGGGCCAGGACGGGCGGAGCGGCCTGCCTACGCCCAGCTCAACAGCACCGCTTCTGGAGGCTGATGCGGATGCGGTGCGGGAGCAGGGACGGACGCAGGGGGCCGCCCTTGGCGACGAGCAGGCTGGGGCGCTGCAGCCAGTGGACGGGTGGAGGCAGCAGCTGCCCGCTGGGCAGAACGTGTTGGATCGCCTCAGTCTGCTCCTAAGCAGCCGAGAACTGCTGGGCCATATTCTCGACTGCGTCGCCGAAGAGGCCAGTCTGGGACACAGGGCCCTTGAGGAACCGAACTTTGTCAGCATCCCCATGTTGACCAGACACAGCCAAGTGACGCTCCTGGACCACAAGTGTGGACATCGCACGACCCAGAGACCACGCAATGACCTTCGTCGTGGGTAGCGCGAGGCCAGAAGCAGTACAAAGCTCTTTCAGAACTTCTGGATTGTGACCACCCTCGTGCATGTCCCCCAGTGCTTTTAGCCTGAAGAACCTGCAGTAACGCCGTAGCGTTAGGCAGAGGCAGCTTCCCACGGGTCACATAAGCATCGCCGGACAGACCAGACGAGTACCTACAGGGCCGGAAGAGGAAGCACGGTTTACCCTGCCGGGTGGAGGCGGTATTAGGACACAACTGCATCGCAACCGACCGCTCCACGGGGGGGGGGGGGCCCCGTATACCCCCTAGCTGCACCACCACCGAGGGTGGTGAGGGAGGAGGAGCTAGCAGGTCAGTTTCTGGCAGTAAAAGGTGCCATCCACAACCTGGTAAGCTCTCCATGCACCTCCGGGAAGAGAGTCAACGGGGCAGGGTGCTGAGAACCAGCCCAAACTACCCCGAGAAACCAGTCGTCCAACCTCGAGGGCTCCGAACACTGTGGAGGCCTCCACTCGAGCCCTACCCTCTCAGCGGCCAGGGAAAGCATAGCCGTGATTCTGGATCTGACTCAGGCATCGCTACTGCCGTAGCAGCAGCGCAGCCGAATCTTCTTCCCCAGAAAGCTCCAGCTCACCCTCCGATGCAGCGATTGACATCCGGTCATCGGGAGGAGCACCAAGGATACTGCTGGTACGCCCCTTGTAGAGGGTCCAGCACGTTCCACTGGCAGCTCAACTGGTTTTGGAGTGCAAGAGGAGTGATGGTCCCTCGAGGGTTGATTCCCTGGAGGGTTTTCCACCACTGTAATCCTCAGACCACCCATGCCACCGCCTGAAGTAGTCCTCGTCTGTCTGCAGCCAGAATGAGAACCAGATCGAGGCAGAGGCAACAGAGCTCCGCCCCTTTGTCGAGGTAACGGAGCCTGGCCGCAACTCCAAGATGATCATCTTCCCACCATGAGAAGATGCCTCATCCACAAACGCCACCTCAGCATGCTTACTGCCCAGGCACGTGAGGCAGCGATCATGACCATCACCCAGCACCAGGTAACGACCGCATCCAGAAACGCACGGGTGACACGTTGTCTGTAGCAAAGACGTAACGTCGAGTTTGCCAGATGCAACGTCGTCTTTAAAAAGACGCACCCGTGAATGCTCTTTTAGGGAAAAAGCTCTTTTAATGTGCTGAAGCGCACAGGGGAGATGGTCGCCTGCAACACAAACAGGGGGTAGTGCAACCTGATGTGTGCAATCCACTCGCACGGTAAGAACCACCGCCGCTGAGGCGCCGTACCGCCAGCATGAGAGTCTTCCGAAGAGCATGCTCAACTCGTTGAATTCACTCGTCAGCAGAAGTCAGGAGCAGAAAGATGTAAACGCTCGGCTCCGAAGCGAAAAGCTGAATATGCGCTGCACCTGCTGCCTACTTATACTCGCACTGTGATCAGCAGCAGCTGGATGCAATAATCGCATGCCAATGTGCATTGGCTCGTTTAGTTACACTCAAAGTGGATTGGTCTCTCTAAGCAAGATCCCAATTGTGACTCGGAGTGACCGACTGATAGGGAACGAGGAACACGCAGACGAGGATATACTTCAAAATAATAGTCTTTAATGACGACATCAAGGTAAGACAGGGCAAGGTAGACACACAGGGAGGTGGTCCCTCGTGGCCGTGGCCTCGGCCCGGCCACTACAGCCGGGACCTTTGTACCCCCACAAAAAAAAATCCATGGGGTAGCTAGGGGGTATCAGCAGCCCTCCGGGGCGAGACAGACAGGAAGACGACTTAAAAAGACCTTGGTCACTGTCTGGTCAATAACGGCCACGGCCGGCTGGCTTGTCAATATGGCGGCAGCTGGCTTGCGAGACCATAACCGGCAGGCTTGACAATAACGGCGGCAGCCGGCTGGCATGACCACTCAACGGCAGGGAGCCGGCGGGCTGGAGGAAGCCACAGCCGGCGGCGGGCCGAGTGACTGTGGACGGCGGGTTGGCTTTCCCCGCGGACGGCGGACCAGAGGGAGCCGCGGACGGTGGGTTGGCTTTCCCCACGGACGGTGGCGTGATCTCCCGCGAACAGCGGGCTCGGTGAGCCGCGGACGGACGGCGTAAACTGAGGGAGTGGCGGGTTGGTTTTCCCCGTGAACGGCGGCCAGCGGGCATGAGTCAGCGGCGATCCGGCGGGCTTGAGTCAGAGGTGGGCCGGCGGGCATTGAGTCAGAGGCAGGCCGGCGGGCATTAAGTCAGCTGCGGGCCGGTGGGCTTGCCGCGAGAGACAAAACACAGGAACCAAACGAACAAACAAAACGAAGTGAAGGGACGCCGCTTACTGTTAGGTCTGGTCTTCTGTCACGGTGCACACAGCAGGGAGAAAATAGGAACACGCAGACGAGGATATACTTCAAGATAATAGTCTTTAATGACGACATCAAGGTAAGACAGGGCAAGGTAGACACACAGGAACACCGGGAGTAACGAGTAGACCAGACGAAATGGAACTCAACAGACAGGACTTAAATACACTGGATAATTAACACATAATCACATAAACACAGCTGGAACCGAATAAACTCATAATGACATGAAACGAGGACAGGAAACAAACCAAATATGGAAACAAGAGACGGGAACAGAAGACACACACGACAGAGGTCTGACAACTAGGTTAAATCAATCTTTGTTTAACATAGTAAAACATGAAACAGGTCAATGTATTTATCGTAATCAGGCAGAAACAATAAAGCATGTTTTAATAAACTGTAAAAAATATGAAAAAGAAAGATTTAAACTCATTAAGCAAGTAAGAAATATAGATGTTGAATCATTTAATTTGACAAGCCTTTTGAAAAAGCATGCAGAACAAGGTAAAATATATGGTGCTATTATAAAATATATTACAGAAATAGGATTAATTAGGAGAATGTAGTTTTTTTATCTATTAGTTATTATAAGGTGCTTATTAGTGCTTCACACTCCAGTCCAGTTTTTGTTCACACTCCAGAAGTTGGTTTTTGCCATCCGCCATAAAACATCATTAGAAGGAGGAGAATTCCTGAGCCCATAGACATAATGGGCGAATTCCAAACGGCTTTTTTGCGCCCTTGAAGGGCACTTCGGGAATGGGACGCCATTTGTAGGGACGTTCCAAACGAAAGTGAACAACTTAATCCCTTCATGAAGGGCCCTTCCAGAAGTCCGTTAGCGAAGGGAACATGCGATGGTCACTTCACGGAAGTGATTTCCATTTGTGATCATATGATCTTCAGTTAGGAGATCTTGCGATGCATTTTAAAGCAAAGTTGGGGTTTATTTTGACTTTACATACAAACGTAATTAGAATAAGCCAATTAAATTTGTCTTTATTTTCATGTAATACAAAATATTTTCATCAGTGAAATAAATATTATTTTAGACTGTATTGTAAGCAAGTTTAATTTGAAAAAGTTTAATAGTAAATAAGACACAATTAAACAGTATTTGAATAAGATAATAACAATAAGAAGAAATATTTCTTTGCAACAACTGTTGGAGCGCTGAATGCTGCACGCACGCGCAGCGTTGTCAAGGTAACGTTTGGTCAGTCATTCCCTTCACCAAGGGAGTTCCAAACGCTTATACGAGACAGTAATGCCCTACACCCTTCAGAGAACTCACTTCAAAGGGCTGTGCCCTTTGAAGGGAGTAGGGCATAGGGATGCTCACTTCCGTTTGGAATTCGCCCATAGACGCCCTATTCGACTGCTCCAGGCACATAGATTCGGCCGCCATCTTGGAACGGTCCACTTGACGTCATTCACCATACTGTAGGTTCGCACAGAGCTGTTGGATTAGCAGGCCATCGGCTGTTCAGGATTGTGGCATCTTTCGAATATTCAGTGATTACTATGGTAAATGACGTCAAGTTGACCGCTACAATATGGCGGACGGCTTACGTATAGCAGCCCATAGAAAATAAAGTCGCTAATGAGGCATCTACGTATATATATCTATGGCTGAGCCGTGCTGGTAGAGTGCGTGTGCGAGTGATGCCAAGTTCACACTGCACGATTTTAGCCCGATTTTTCACTCGCCGACAGGTTTTGATAAATCGCCGACAAATGCCTGAGATCGGAGGCAAATCGGAGCTCGTTCCTGCGAGTGACAATCGCGCAGTGTGAATTATCAAAGACGCGATCTGAGGAAATCGCCGACACGTCGCCGATGCCCGCAGAATATTTGACATGCTAAATATCTGCAGCTGTCGGCGATTCTCAATCCTGCTGTGTGAATGAGTTCTGACTGAAAAATACATTGGCGATGACCTACAGCCAATGAGAGAGCAAGATACAGGGCAGCTGGAAGTTCAAGGAGGTTTTTTTTGTGTTTTTTTGTACAAAGCGAGCATTAGAATATACAGAACAGGTAGGCTACTTGAAGATGAAGAAGGGGCTAGGGTTTTTCCTATAAATAATATTCTTCTATAAAGGACAAAATATTTATTGCATTTTTCTTTTTCATCGCTTTGAGGGCTTTTATAGGCTATAAGAAATAAACTCTATTATAAATAAATAAACTTTCCTTATCACTTCTCGCGTGCGTTTGGCTGTATTTGCATCAGACAGAGTTGTCTGCGATTCTTCCTATTGTGAATCGTGCAATGTGAAAACAGCAGCGACTGAATCCTACCCCAGATAGTCATGCAGTGTGAAAACAACGGCGATCCGACGAGTTTGAAAATCGTGCAGTGTGAACTTGGCATGAGAGACGTCGCCACTCTGTTGCCTGGCTACCAGTTTCTCCATAGCTGGCTAAGCGGAAGCGCGCTATTTAATCAAACAGCCAAGTAAACAGCTACATTACGTTCAATATAAAAAAGAAAAAAAAATGTCTGAGGCCCCGATCACACCGAACACGTTTTATTTATTTTTTTTTTGGGGGGGGGGGGGGGTTGCAGTGAGAGGCGCCTTTTTTAAATTGTTTTCTGTTGGCAGTGAGCGTTCTGTGCGCTGTTTATGTGCCCCGGGCACCTCTCGTTTCCGCCGCCTGCTGCGCCTCGCGTTTTTGCAGGAACACTCTGAGCGCCTGAAGTTGAAAAAAAAGCAACTCTGAGCAGAAAAGCGGTCCATATCGCTGTTTACATTACACTTGCATTACCAAGGCAATGACTGACGCATTTGTATTACATTCCAACGGGCTCTGTTATCAGCACCACAGTGGAAAATCACGGGTTACTTGTTACCCTTGGGAAATATCATTAGAAAACATGATGTTAGCTTTCACTGTTATGCTGATGATACTCAGCTCTATATTTCTTTGTGACCCGATGAAACATACCAATTTGCAAAATTAATGGAATTTATAGTTTATATCAAAAACTGGATGACTAGCAATTTCTTACTGCTAAATTCTGAAAAAACAGAGGTGTTAATTATTGGACCGAAAACTTTTGCATGTAATAAACTAGATCACTGTGTAATACTTGATGGCTGCTCTGTAAATTCTTCGTCATCAGTTAGGAACCTAGGCGTACTTTTTGATAGCAATCTTTCCTTCGAAAAACATGTTTCTAGCATTTGTAAAACTGCATTTTTCCATCTTAAAAATATATCTAAATTACGACCTATGCTCTCAATGTCAAATGCAGAAACATTAATTCATGCGTTCATGACCCCGATTATTGTAATGCTTTATTGGGTGGTTGCTCTGCACGTTTAATAAACAAACTCCAGCTGGATCAAAATGCAGCAGCTAGAGTCCTTACTAGAAGCAGGAAGTATGACCACATTAGCCCGGTTCTGTCAACACTGCACTGGCTCCCTATTAAACATCGTATACATTTTAAGATCTTGCTAATTACCTATAAGGCCCTAAATGGTTTGGCACGTCAGTTTTTGAGTGAGGTCTTATCACACTATAGTCCTTCATGTCCGCTGTGATCTCAAAACTCTGGGCATTTGATAAAACCTAGAATATCAAAATCAACTGCGGGCGGGAGATCGTTTTCCTATTTAGCGCCCAAACTCTGGAACAATCTACCTAACACTGTTCGGGAAGCAGACACACTCTGTCAGTTTAAATCTAGATTAAAGACCCATCTCTTTAACCTGGCTTACACATAATACACTATCGCATTTCTATAATTCAAATCTGTTAAAGTATTGTTAGGCTGCATTAATTAGGTCAACTGGAACCGGGAACTGTGCTGGAACAAATTTGATTTAAACAGATTCCATGTTTAATGTTTAATTTGATTAGAGATTTAATTATTTATTGAGTACAATTCTTTAATGACAGTATTTCTCCTATTCACTTTATTAATGGTTTAGAGCTCCATCTAGTGGCAAGTTTAATGTTATTTTAAATTGCAATATCTGGTGTTCACATAAATCAGGAAGTAGTGAGTGCTCCATGCAGGCAGCAGTAACAATGGCTCTCTTTAATCTCCAAATATTTCTGTAATCTTTATCCTTGTAACAGCATCGCTTGTAAGTATTTATTTGATTTATATTAATGTTCATTATACCTGTATATAAATATAAACTGTTAAGGTCAAAGTGACTTAATCATTTTTACTGAGCTATCACATTAGCCACGTTCTACTTTAGCGTCCTATCGCTGTATTGTGTATTTACATATGTAAAGGCCGTGTGCATTTCCAAGCATCACAGCATATTATATCAATGTGAATGTTGTTTTGCTTCTGCAGATTTGTTAATTTCTGGACATTATTCTTTAATGTGTTCATTTGTTTTGTGTTGTGTGAGGGAAGGAAGTTTATCTGACTGTCAAAACAAAACTAAAGCTATGTTGAGGACAGTACAGTGAAAAAGCGGCTGCAAGAAAAGTTTACAGCAGTAGTTGTAAGGCAGTATTGTGTGCACTATGGAGTCCACACCCTCAGTCAAAACGAGATCCTATTTGTCTTGTTCACGATCAGGCAGCTCTTCTACAAGCACTGCAGCCGCTATGGCCAGAACAAAAGCTGACGCAGCCAAGGCACATTTGATGTTTGCAGATGAAGAGGAAAGAATAAAAGTGGAGAAAGCCAAATTGGAGGCAAAAATTGACAAAATGGTGTTAGAGAGAGAAACTGCTGCAGCCGAAGCAGAGGCTCTAGAAGCAGCTGTTGACACCAGTGTCCATAGTAAATGCGAGCCTCAACTGGAAACAGATCCTGCTGATTTTATTCAGCGGACAAGTGAATATGTTGAACAGATGAATCTACATGCAGTCACAGAATCAGGATCAAAAGCAGAGCCACTCCCTTCAGAAGAGACCGTAAAGACTCACACAGAGTTACAAGTCACAAATTCTGTTCCAGCTACACGTCTCAAGTCAGAGAGTTGTTTAGACAATGCTGAATTCAATCACATGCGATCAAAGAGAGATTCTGCTCAACCATCACAATTTACACCAGGCTTGAATCATCCTTCTGGTAACACGCCAGATGATAGCCAGCGCAGACGGCAGACACATTTCGCCCAAAGCAGCATGCCACCTTTCCCAATGGCAAGTCAAACACCTCAAAATTCTCAACAAGACAAAACAGACATTTCAGACTTTGTCAGATATTTTGCTCGCCATGAACTTGTTAACACTGGTTTAGTACAGTTCAATGACCAACCGGAAAGCTTCAGAGCCTGGCAACGGTCCTTTCAAAATGCTGTGAGTTGGTTGAATTTGACAGCCAGTGAAGAAATGGACTTGTTAGTCAAATGGTTGGGAAAAGAATCAGCTGAACACGCTAAACGCATGAGGTCAGTACACATTAATCAGCCTTCGAAGGGCCATGACATGATATGGACTAGACTGGAAGAGTGTTACGGTGCTCCAGAGGTTATCGAAAGAGCACTTTTTAGACGTGTTGAAAGTTTTCTAACAATTTCAAGCAGAGATTACTCAAAGCTTCATGAGTTGAGCAATCTTCTTATGGAAATAGAGTCAGCCAAAGCTGATGGATACCTTCCAGGCTTATCATATCTGGACACAGCAAGGGGCATCAATCCCATAGTTCAGAAGCTGCCATTTAATCTGCAAGAAAAGTGGCTGTCACATGGAGCTGTTTACAAAGAGTGGTATGGTGTTGCGTTTCCCCCTTTTGAGGTCTTGGTTGACTTCATAGGTCAGCAAGCTAGAATAAGGAATGACCCAGGCTTCAACTTCTCTACTCAAACAGATTCACTTTATAAAACAGACAAGGCTAGCTGGAAGCTAAGTAAATCAAGAGTTGTCTCAGTTAATAAGATAAATGTGTCTTCCCCTGTACATTTAGACACTGATAAAGATGAAAGAAAAACTGAGGATGCAGAAAGACTTTGTCCCATTCACAAAAGTCCTCACTTACTTAGGAAATGTCGTTCCTTCCGTGAGAAGCCTTTGGATGAACGTTTTGCATTTTTTAAAAGATAAGAGACTCTGTTTGGAGGTGATGAAGATGGCGCCGATGTACGTGGCATGCCGTCTGGCCTCTCTGCTACTTTGTGTTGTCTCTGTTTTTCTATCCGTGTCGAACTGCTACTCCCCTCTGGTCTATGATCGCCAGTTACTTCTGGATATTAAAGACTCTGTTGTGACCACCTATAACTCAGTGTTAGCAAGCTCTGTGGTTAGATCACAATCCTGTTTTCCAAACTTTATCTTGGATATTCCTGATTATCTGCGCAGATGGCATCCTGATATTTCCCGGAGAAAGCGTCGCAGGAGACGCGGGAAGCGCGGAGGGGTTGCTGTCAAACTGAAAATGGAGTTGCGCACAGGCCGCGTTTCCAGCTTCTTCCGTATGACGTGGAACTTAGGCAGTGGCCGCTGTGCTGTCTGGCGCGCGCTGAATCATCCTTCTCGCTGGCTTCGACCCATTCACCTTAATTCTCCATTTACGACCTCTCGCTACTCACCTCTCCGTGTTCGCCGCGGTGGAGTTAATCTTCAGAATCTTCGCTCTTTGAACAGAGCCTCTACTCCCGTAATCTCTCCACCGCCTTCCACAATGGCTCTGATTAATGCTCGGTCGGTAGTAAATAAGACGTTTTTATTAAATGATTTTTTCACTACTCATGCCTTGGATTTTATGTTCATCACAGAAACTTGGATTAAGGTTGGTGATCTGAGTCCTTTCTCTGACCTGGTTCCAGCAGGCTGCACATTTTTTAATTTGCCCCGCTCTTCTGGCCGCGGGGGCGGTCTAGCAGTAATTTTAAAAAACAGTTTTAGTATCCACTGTCACTCGATTCCGTCTGCTGCTTACAGTAGCTTTGAAGTACAGTTGTTGCGACTGGAATGGAATGATCCTCTTTTGTTAGCGCTGGTGTATCGGCCCCCTCACCTAGTTAAAGACTTTATAAATTAATTTACTGCTTTTATGGGTGATTGCATAACAAAGTATAACAATATTCTTCTGCTAGGTGATTTTAATATGCATGTGTGCTGTCAGTCTAAACCTCTGGAAATGGAGTTTCTCAGTCTCATTGATTCATTCAATATGGTTCAATGGGTGAAAGATCCAACACATACACACGGCCATACTTTGGACTTGGTTCTCTCTCACGGTTTTTCTATTACTGATGCTCAGGTTTTTGATACTTTGCTCTCAGATCATATGCCTGTATTATTTACGTTGCCGTTCTCTCAGCTAAGTTCAAGCATTACTCCTACTGTACAACTGACTCGTTCCTTTTCTTCCCACTTTTGTGATGACTTCACAAACACCTTTAACAAGGTGTGCTTGTCTCTGTCCCTGGAGTCATTTCTACCTGACTTGGATGCTGAACAGCATCTTAGTCTGTTTAATACTGCCTGCTCAGAGGTTTTGAATATCCCTGCTCCTCTTAAACCTAAGAAGTCAAAACCTAAAACTGAACCATGGCTCAATGATAACATCCGCTCTCTGAGGCAAGCTTGTAGAAGAGCTGAACGAAAATGGAAAAAGGACAAATTGCAAATTTCAAATGAAATGCTTAAAGACTGTCTTGCTACTTTTCAGAAAGCAGTGAAATCCGCTAAGTCTAAGTATTTTTCAAATTTAATTGCAAAGAATCATCATAGCTCTAAAGCCTTATTTTCTGTTATAACTTCTGTGTTAAATCCTCCTGTAAATGTGATTTCAAATCCCTCAGTGTCATTATGTGAAGGTTTCTCAAGGTTTTTCTGTGATAAGATTACTACTTTGAGATGTCAGCTGCAACCACTTGCTAATATTTCACCTGAATTTTGTTGCACTTCAGCTATATGGAGTGATTTTGATCCGGTTTCTCTCCAGTCTCTCAAAGAAACTATCGACCATTTGAAACCTTCTTTTTGCTCTCATGATGTTCTCCCTCCACGTATTTTAAAACAAATTTTTGACTCGGTTGGACCTAGTTTGGTGTCATTTCTGAATAAATGTCTAGTTTCAGGGACTATACCTGATAGCCTCAAAAAAGCTACTGTGACACCTCTTCTTAAGAAACATTCTCTTGATACTAGTCATTTTAATAATTTTTAACCCATCTCAAATCTTCAGTTTATTACAAAAGCACTGGAGAAAACTGTGTTTATTCAGCTACAGTCTTTCCTTAGTGCAAATCATATTTTTGAAACCTTCCAGTCTGGTTTTAAGCCTCTGCATAGCACAGAGTCTGCTTTATTACGGGTCCTTAATGATACTTTGTTGGCGACTGACTCTGGTAACTCTGTTATCCTAATTCTGTTAGACTTAACCTCGGCTTTTGATACAGTTGATCATAAAACTCTTTTGTCTCGACTAGAATATTTTGTGGGCATCCAGGGAACTGTTCTTAGTTGGTTCAAATCATATTTAACAAATAGAAGTTTCTCTGTCAGATTGGGTTATTTTTCTTCATTGCCCGCCAAACTTTCCTGTGGAGTGCTGCAGGGTTCTATTCTCGCACCCATTCTTTTTTCTTTGTATTTACTTCCTTTGGGCTCTATTTTCAGAAAGCATGGTGTATCATTTCACTGCTACGCAGATGATACCCAAATTTATCTACCTCTGAAACGAAATAAACATGCTGCTCTGGAATCTCTTTTTGCATGCCTGGATGAAGTGAAAACATGGTTCTCTCTAAATTGTTTTATTTCTGAATGAATCAAAGACCGAGGTTATAGTCTTTGGCCCTAGTGAAAATGCAGGGAGCAGAAGTATCGATCTGGACTACCTTGCTCCTTTTACTACTTCCTGTATTAAGAACCTAGGTGTTTTCTGGGATCAGAGTCTTAAATTTGATAAACAAATAAATGCGGTTATTAGTTCCTGTTTTTTTTCAGCTACGCCTTCTCTCCAAAATTAAATATTTTCTCTCTGTGAAAACTTTAGAGATTGCTATCCATGCGCTCATTACAACTCGCTTGGATTACTGCAACTCTCTCTATCTCGGCATTTCGAAATCTTCCATCGCTCGTCTCCAATTAGTACAAAACGCCGCTGCTAAATTCCTCAAAGGACAACGTAAATTTGATCGTTACTCCAATTCTGAAATCGTTACATTGGTTACCTTTGCATCTTAGAATTGAGTTCAAAATTCTTCTCTGTTTTTAAATCTATAAATAATCTGGCACTGAGCTATCTATCTGATCAACTTTATCCAAACAATCCTACTCGAAATCTGAGGTCTGGTGATCAAAGACTTCTCTCTGTCCCCAGATCACGGTTAAAGCATAGAGGGGATAGAGCCTTTGTGGTTGCTGGCCCTAGGCTGTGGAACAGCCTTCCAGCCTATATCAGATCGGCACAGTCTTTAACTGTTTTTAAATCATCTCTTAAAACCTATTTCTTTTCCTTGGCTTTTAATTCACTGTGAGTTTATGGTATGAATCTTTGGGTTGTCCTGTGTTCTATGTCTTTGTTTGTTCAGCACTTTGGTCAGCCGTGCTTGCTGTTTTTAATGTGCTATATAAATAAAACAAACTTAAACTTGTTTCAAGTGTTGCTTAGCCACAACACACACAGCTAAGAACTGCAGATTTGTGACTAAATGTTCTGAGCGTGGAAGTGAGAAACACATTTCTGCACTACACCCTGGCCCAGCTCCAAAAGCTCAAAAAGTGGTCTCCTTACCACAGCATGGCGGGGAGGAGGTTTCCACACCACCAACAGAAGTGGAAGCTAAACTGCACTGAGGTTTGTAGAGGTGACCTTAGTAACAAGTCCTGTTCAAAAATCAGCTTGGCAAAAGTCTATCCCAAAGGCCAACCTGAGAAAGCAATGAAAGTCTATGTGATCCTTGATGAGCAGAGCAACAGGTCATTAGCTCGCTCTGAATTCTTTGATGCCTTCTATGAAAATGCCCCAGCTTCTCCATATACCCTGAGAACTTGTTCTGGAGTGACAGAAATTAGCGGTCGAAAAGCATCTGGGTACCAAATCGAGTCAGTAGATGGAAAGGTAATCCTCTCCCTACCCAGTTTGTTAGAGTGTAACAACATTTCTGACAATAGGGCAGAGATTCCCACACCCAGTGCTGCTTTCCATCACTCTCATCTGAAGCCTATAGCTCCATTCACACCAGAGTTGGAGTCAGATGTTCCCATCATGATTCTTCTCGGCCGAGACATTATCAGAGTCCATAAGGTGCGCAGCCAGGTAAATGGTCCTCATGACGCTCCTTATGCACAAAAACTTGACCTGGGATGGGTGATAGTTGGCAATGTTTGTCTGAATGGCACTCACAAGTCAGCAGCTGTGAGTACATTCTTCACTAACACAAAAGAACAACGCCCCTCCATCTTTGATCCCTGTCCAAATGTTTTTCATGTAAAAGAGAGAAACGGTAATGGTCAGAGAAATAACAATGGAATGTGTTCTATGGAACAACTTGTCTATAATCACAAACGTGATCAGCTTGGACAGGAAGTGTTTAAGGTTACTCGTGATGACCCCATCTATTGATGACTTGTCTTTTCTTCACATTATGGAACAAGAGCTGGAGAAAGACGAAAGCAACAGCTGGGTAGCTCCATTGCCTTTGAGAGCTCCAAGTTGTAGACTCCCTAACAACAGATGTCAAGCCATGAAAAGGTTGTCGAGCTTAAGACGTAACCTAGAGAGAAACCCAGAGATGAAACAGCACTTTTTTACATTCATGGACAAAGTCTTTAGGAAAAAGCTCCCCCTGTGTTGGAAGGAGAAGAGTGCTGGTATTTACCCCTCTTAGGGGTGTATCACCCAAAAAAACCCGGGAACATAAGAGTGGTTTTTGGTTTTTGAATAATGTTCTTTTATCCGGGCCAGACATGAACAACACCCTTCTAGGGGTGCTCATGTGATTTCGTAAGGAAGCAGTAGCCATAACAGCTGACACTGAACAAATGTTCTACTGTTTCTTAGTGAGAGAGGACAACCTCAATTTCCTAAGGTTCCCGT
The DNA here is from genome assembly GCA_023376895.1 of Aspiorhynchus laticeps. NCBI lineage: Eukaryota > Metazoa > Chordata > Actinopteri > Cypriniformes > Cyprinidae > Aspiorhynchus > Aspiorhynchus laticeps. Next base: position 21,654,095 of record CM041805.1, on the reverse strand, counting down.
GGTTCCATAATAATGACCCATCTGAAGACATTACTGAGTTTCGCATGCGGGTCCATGTGTTTGGCAACAGTACCTCCCCTGCTGTAGCCATCTATTGTCTCCAACAGTCTGTCAAAGATGGTGACCCTGATTTCAAGAACTTTGTGAACCATGATTTTTATGTAGACGATGGGTTGAAGTCTCTTCCTACAGCCAAGGCAGCAGTAGACCTGCTCAAAGACACACAGAGGACTCTTGCTGGTTCCAACTTATGCATTCACAAGATTCAAACAGCAAAGAAGTTCTAAAGGCCTTCCCATCTCAAGATCATGCCAGCAATCTTAAAATTTTGGATCTCGGCTCTGACATGCTGCCTACGCAGCACAGTCTGGGACTGAATTGGAGTCTGAAGTCTTATACTTTTACTTTCGAAATCGCTACTGAAGCTAAACCCTTTACTCGTCGAGGTGTACTATCCACTGTCAATAGCATCTTCGATCCCTTTGGCTTTGTTGCCCCAGTTACAATCCAGGGCAAATCGATCATGAGAGAGCTAAATAACCAGAATGATGACTGGGACACCCCCCTTCCCAAAGAAATGGAGGACAAATGGAACATGTGGCGACTTTCGCTTAAGGATTTAAGTAATCTCCACATTCCGAGATGCTACACAAACATATCACCTTCTACAGCTACGCAAAGGGAGCTGTTTGTCTTCTCTGTTGCGTCAACAAAAGCAATGGCTGCAGTAGCTTACCTTAGATTGACAGACTCATGTGGAGTCAATCATGTCGGCTTAATCATGGGTAAGGCAAAACTCAGCCCGGAGCAAACAGTTCCCCGTCTTGAGTTGCGTGCTGCGGTTTTGGCAGTAGAATTGGCCGAGTTCATTTCTTCAGAAACTGACATGCCCTTGGATGACACTACTTACTTTACTGATAGTAAGGTAGTGCTAGGCTAAATACATAATGAATCACGACGCTTCTATGTATACATGTATGTCAGCAATCGAGTCCTTCGGATTCGTAAGTCTTCTCATCCAAATCAGTGGAAGTATGTGCACACAGCTGAGAACACAGCAGACATTGCAACAAGGTCTGTCACTGCTGCTCATCTCCAAGACACCAACTGGCTTTATGGACCAAAGTTTCTTCAAAACAACCCCAGACTCTACATGAAGAGACCACATATGTGCTTGTGAATCCTTCTTCAGATGCAGAGGTACGTCCTGAAGTCTCCACATTGAACACTACATTGATGAGTAAGAGTCTTGGAACACAACGTTTCTCTAAGTTCTCCACTTGGAAGTCCAGCACTTGTGCCATTGCACGTCATCTTCATATTTCTCAACAGTTCCATACAGGTTCTACAACACAAACATCAAGTTGCAAGGGCTGGCATTACTTTTCCAATGCTCCAACAGTTGAAGAACTCTTATGTGCTGAAAAAATTATCATCAAAGCAGTACAACAGGAGACATATGCCCAAGAGTATAAGATCTTGGAAACAGGTAATAAGCTCTCCAGGAAAAGCCCCCTCAAAGGCTTAGACCCTTTCATAGACGTAGACATCCTGCTATGAGTAGGAGGACGATTAACAGAAACGGAGATTGAGCTTGATGTAAGAACGCCCCTGATCATCCCTGGTAAACATCACATCGCAACACTTCTGGTCAAACATCATCATGAGAGAGTGCAACACCAGGGGCGACATTATACAGAGGGTGCTGTGCGAGCTGCTGTCTGTTGGATAGTGGGTGGCAAGAGGCGAGTTTGCAGTGTCATTCATGAATGTGTAACATGCCGAAAACTCAGAAGAGCACCTCAGATTCAAAAAATTGCTGATCTTCCAGCAGATCGTGTATCCACTGATCCTCCATTTACAAATGTAGGATTAGATGTTTTCGGCCCATGGACCGTGATGGCACGAAGAACCAGAGGTGGTCATGCACAGCGCAAAAGGTGGGCAATAATAGTCACCTGTCTGAGTACGAGAGCTGTACACATTAAGCTTATTGAATCATTAGATACATCTAGCTTTATTAATGCCTTGCGGCTTTTTCTTGCTATTCGAGGGCCTGTGAAGCTCATCCGCTCAGACAAAGGAACAAATTTTGGCTGTATCTGGCAGTTTAACCCACCCCACGCATCTCAAATGGGTTGGGTCTTGGGAGAGGATGATTGGCCTTGCTAGGAGGATACTGGATGCAATGTTTCAACAGCTTGGGCCTTCAGCTCTAACACATGAGATGCTCTCCACTCTCATGGCAGAAGTCGCTGCTATAATTAATTCCAGACCTCTTGTCCCAGTGTCAACCAACCCAGATGATCCATTTATACTAACACCCAATAATACCCTGAAAATAGGCTCATTTTCCAACTCCCCAAGAGTTAAACAGTTGAGTTTTACCGTTTTCGAATCCATTCAGCCGATCTTCAGGTCTGGTGGTAGCACTTTTAGCGTAGCTTAGCATAGATCATTGAATCTGATTATACCGTTAGCATCTCGCTCAAAAATGACCAAAGAGTTTCAATATTTTTCCTGTTTAAAACTTGACTCTTCTGTAGTTACATCGTGTACAAAGACTGACGGAAAATGAAAAATTGGGATTTTCTGGGCCGATATAGCTAGAAACTATACTCTCATTCTGGCGTAATAATCAAGGAACTTTGCTGCTGTACCATGGGTGCAGCAGGCACAATGATATTACGCAGCGCCTGAAAATAGTCCCCAGCTAGTTAACTAGTTATGATATAGCTGGGGACTATTTTCAGCAAAATTAAAATTTTCCATCAGTCTTAGTACACAATGTAACTTGTAGTATATGCAGTGAATGGTTTAGCCTAGGACACCCCCACACAGTTTGTGTAGTGGTTACGCCCGCAAGTGTACTGTGCATGTGCTCTGTACCTGGTTGAGTTGAGTTCATACAACGAGTAAAACAAAAGTTTAACAAAAGATACAACATGGTGTCAGAAACGGAGGTACCCATTTATTAACACCGCGCTCCTCAAGTAGTGACTGAAGAGCACCGCTGTGCGAGTGAGCTGTGAAAAGCCTCTCCGCCGGATTATCAGAACGAGCGTGGCACGCCAAACGCGACGGACAAAATGGAAATGCTTCATCTGCCTCCGCCATTATCTCTGACAGGGAACGTGGCCAAAAATGGGGCTATAGACTCTTCGCAACACTCCTGTTACTGGTCTCAAGTACTCTCCAGCACAGATCCTGATGGGTAGAGTCCTACGTTCCACCCTACCGACAAGCAAAGCTGTTCTGCGGCCTTCCACACACATTCAGGTAGCACTGCAGCATCATCAGTCAAAGCAGAAAAGTTGGTATGATAGAACAGCAGCTCCGCTTCCAGCCCTCAGGAGGGGACAGAGAGTATATATGAGAATCAAAAATACATGGAAACCAGCTACGGTTGTCGGTATCAGAGATGAGCCCCGCTCATACAATGTAATCACATCATCGGGCACAATCTACCGCAGAAACAGGCGCCACCTCAGACCTGACAGGTCAGTCATACATGATACACATCCCGGTTGTCCCATGTACAGTGATGATGACCTGCGTGACAATGCAGCTCCTGAGCCTGTTCAAACTGAGTTGCCCCAACATGTGGAAGGAAGTACTGTCCCAGGTTCTCAATGCACAAGAGCTGGACGTACCATCAGACAACCTGCATGTTTCAAAGTTTATGTTCTTACTTAAGGGAAAGGGAAAGGGAAAGGGAAGTGGTGTGTGGCCAAGTATGGTGACCCATACTCAGAATTTGTCCTCTGCATTTAACCCATCCAAGTGCACACTCACAGCAGTGAACACACACCCGGAGCAGTGGGCAGCCATATTGCGGCACGGGATCGGTGCCTTGCTCAAGGGTCTCACCTCAGTCGTGGTATTGAAGGTGGAGAGAGCACTTGTTATTCACTCCCCCCACCGACAATCCCTGCCGGACCTGGGAATCGAACCTGCAACCTTTGGGTTACAAGTCCAACTCTCTAACCATTAGGCCACGGCTGCCCTTTAAGTATGCTTGACTAGTGTTTATGTTGCCTGTTCATAGCAAATTATTACTTGTACATTGCTAGTGTTCAGAGCATACTGCCTTTGTTTCAAATTTGAGAAATATATGGTTTAAAGCTTAAGAAGGGGGATGTAGTATATGCAGTGAATGGTTTAGCTTAGGACACTCCCACACAGTTTGTGTAGTGGTTACGCCCGCAAGTGTACTGCGCATGTGCTCTGAGTTCATACAACGAATACAAAAAGAAGTCCATGTGCGAACTCTGTTGTCCGTGTATTATTGGTAATAGCGAGTTGAACAAAAGTTGCAAGGTGCATGGTGCATCACTTGTTTGTGTGTATCGGGTGGGCGCCTGGGGGGGTTGCTCCATCAGAGTTTCACTTGTACATGTTCAAATGACAAATAAAGTACTTACTTACTTACTAAAAAAGATACAACATAACTACAGAAGAGTCAAGTTTTAAATAGGAAAAATATCTAAACTAGCACGATGCTAATGGTCTAATCAGATTCAATGATCTATGCTAAGCTACGCTAAAAGTGCTACCGCCAGACCCGGAGATCGGCTGAATGGATTCGAAAACGATAAAACTCAACTGTTTAACTCTTGGGGAGTTGGAAAATGAGCCTATTTTCAAAAAATAGTGGAGTGTTCCTTTAACCCAAGGGCTGGGTAAATATATATATATACCGTATATATAGGACAGAACACATTTGGGGTTAATTTTACCCAACAAATTGGGTTGTTTATTTAACCCATCATAATGGGTTGATTTAACCCAGCTAATGGGTTGATTCTTATTTATTATAATACTAGCTTATTTTTTACTTTATACATGAAATAATGTTTACATATTAACTTAAATCCTCTAAACTTTTGTAAAATACTCCACAACCACTGGTTTGCATGATAACTTCCTTTATTTTCTTTTATTTATCATTATCATTTACAGCATTGTTTATCGTTTTTATGTAGGGTATTGCCTATTTCAACTCATTTAACAAACATTAGGAGTAAAAATTAAACATTAAACAGAAGTAATTCACTTGTAATCGACCACTCTCTGTAATTCTTTTTCCACCGTAACGGCGCTAGTTCTCGTGCCCGAGCTGGAATCGTGTCCGGTGGGGAACTGCTCACGGATAAGACCGCCGCCCTGCGTTTCACTCATCGCCGAAATGCGACTGCCTTCATAACCTACCCAAAAACAAACAGTAAACAGCTCTGAGGAAATATTTTGACATCCAAAGTATTTGTATTCTGTATCTTTATGAATAAAATCGTTTATTTTATGCAAAGCATCACGCCTGTATGATGCTCTGCATAAAGTTTAACAATATACAACATACAATATACAATTTTACGCACTCTAACGTTTGCATGTCATTTGCAGAGTGGGAGTGCTTTTGCTTTTCTTCGTTTATTGAATACAATTTTGGGTTTGTGAATATTCAATGCATACTCTAGATATTTTGTAACTGAATGAGAATGGTTTGGATTCTGCCGTTAAACGGGCCCGGGTGTTGGAATGTTTGCACCGTGGATCTATTTCCTGTGCCCTGATACAAGAGACATATTTAATATGCGGGATTGGATTGCGCCATCTTCTGGAATTACCTGTTTGGTTTTTCTTTGTCTCTCAGCTCTCTCTATTCCTTTTGACTGGACTTTTGAAATATTGAGTATGTGTCTGTTGTTTTGTTTTGTTTGTTTGATGTTGTTGTGTGTGAAAAATAAATTAAAAAAAAAAGACGGCCTGGGAGCCACACTGATGCAGAAACAACAACCAATAGCATATGCATCAAGAGCCTTGTCTGCTGCTGAAAAGAACTATGCTCAGATAGAAAAAGAACCGCTGGCCATAGTGTTTGCTTTAAGGAAATTTCACCAGTATGTCTATGGCGTTCCCGTCAGAGTGCAATCGGATCATAAACCGCTTGAGGCGATATTCTCCAAACCCATTGGAGCAGCACCAGCACATCTTCAAAGGATGCTGCTCCAGTTACAAAGATATGACATTCACATCGTCTTCACTCCAGGCAACCAAATGGTGATCGCAGACACGCTGTCCAGAGTGTACATTCCATCTGACGGAGCTGAGAATTTAGACCTGAGTGAAGAGAAAGTCATCTATGCAGTGAATGGAGAATCGCTTTGTGGTAACATCATGCACATGATCCAACAAGCTACACAGTCAGATCCTGAGCTTGACCTGATACGGCAGTTACATGAGCAGGGATGGCCAGACAGACAGAAGAAGGTCCCGTTGGCCGTGCGAGCTTACTGGCTGATCAGACACACAATTAGCATAGATGATGAGCTACTCATGAAAGATGATCGCATTATAATCCCTCATGCATTGCGACCAGAAGTGCTGAAGCGACTTCATGTGGCACACCAGGGTATAAAGCGCTCTTTGGCACACACCAGATCATGCTTCTACTGGCCAGGACTCACTGAAGCTATACATCGCATGGTGGAGGCCTGTAATTCCTGTCAATAGAGTCTTCCTGAAAATCAGAAGGAGCCACTGATCTCCCATCCGGTTCCAGAGGGACCATGGCAGAAGGTAGCTGGACGAGGATGAGCATTTCTTCTGATAGTGGACTATTTCTCTAAATATCCAGAAGTCCTACAGCTGTCAGACAAAACATCAGGCTCACTCATAGCGCAGTTCAAGGCATTGTTTATGAGACATGGTGTGCCTGAGACCCTGATCACAGATCATGTACCCTTTGCCAGTGCTGAAATGGCTCGATTCGCTCATGATTGGGGTTTCAACATCACCCATTCCAGTCCGAATTACCCTCAGTCCAATGGCATGGCTGAGCGAGCCATAAAAACTGTCAAAACTATGCTGAAAGCAGCTGCTGATTCTGGCACTGACCCTCACCTAGCCTTATTAGCCCCTTTCACACAGAGATTCTGGAAAATACACGGGTAATGTGTTCCGGCATTTGTTCCCGGATCGTCAGATTTGCTGCATTCACACTGCCAGTGATTTTCCGGAATATGTGCGTGCATTCACACACAACCCGTAAAGATCCCGTAAAGACACGTGACCTTTCATGTGACGTGTATAATGCGCGCTCACCATTTCACTAAACTGGAGAATGATTTCAGCTTCAGCGCGGATAGTGATGAGCTCCCTGTTCGCTGCTTCATTCTAGTTTACACATTTTTCGTCGTGTGAACGTTGATCTGCCTTCAAAACACCCGGTAAAACTGTCGAACGATAAAGTGCGTCATCACTACGACGCACCCTTTACGGCATTGATCCGGCTTTTGTTCACACAGCGCTCGTTCCGGGACTGAACCCGGCAATGTTACTAGGTCCCAACCCGGGATCAATCCCGGAATTAATCCCGGGACGTGTTTGCGTTCACACAAAAGGCACTCCGGCAATTTTCTGGCAATTTTCCGGGACCAACGTGCAGTGTGAATGGGGCTATAGACTCTTCGCAACACTCCTGTTACTGGTCTCAAGTACTCTCCAGCACAGATCCTGATGGGTAGAGTCCTACGTTCCACCCTACCGACAAGCAAAGCTGTTCTGCGGCCTTCCACACACATTCAGGTAGCACTGCAGCATCATCAGTCAAAGCAGAAAAGTTGGTATGATAGAACAGCAGCTCCGCTTCCAGCCCTCAGGAGGGGACAGAGAGTATATATGAGAATCAAAAATACATGGAAACCAGCTACGGTTGTCGGTATCAGAGATGAGCCCCGCTCATACAATGTAATCACATCATCGGGCACAATCTACCGCAGAAACAGGCGCCACCTCAGACCTGACAGGTCAGTCATACATGATACACATCCCGGTTGTCCCATGTACAGTGATGATGACCTGCGTGACAATGCAGCTCCTGAGCCTGTTCAAACTGAGTTGCCCCAACATGTGGAAGGAAGTACTGTCCCAGGTTCTCAATGCACAAGAGCTGGACGTACCATCAGACAACCTGCATGTTTCAAAGTTTATGTTCTTACTTAAGGGAAAGGGAAAGGGAAAGGGAAGTGGTGTGTGGCCAAGTATGGTGACCCATACTCAGAATTTGTCCTCTGCATTTAACCCATCCAAGTGCACACTCACAGCAGTGAACACACACCCGGAGCAGTGGGCAGCCATATTGCGGCACGGGATCGGTGCCTTGCTCAAGGGTCTCACCTCAGTCGTGGTATTGAAGGTGGAGAGAGCACTTGTTATTCACTCCCCCCACCGACAATCCCTGCCGGACCTGGGAATCGAACCTGCAACCTTTGGGTTACAAGTCCAACTCTCTAACCATTAGGCCACGGCTGCCCTTTAAGTATGCTTGACTAGTGTTTATGTTGCCTGTTCATAGCAAATTATTACTTGTACATTGCTAGTGTTCAGAGCATACTGCCTTTGTTTCAAATTTGAGAAATATATGGTTTAAAGCTTAAGAAGGGGGATGTAGTATATGCAGTGAATGGTTTAGCTTAGGACACTCCCACACAGTTTGTGTAGTGGTTACGCCCGCAAGTGTACTGCGCATGTGCTCTGAGTTCATACAACGAATACAAAAAGAAGTCCATGTGCGAACTCTGTTGTCCGTGTATTATTGGTAATAGCGAGTTGAACAAAAGTTGCAAGGTGCATGGTGCATCACTTGTTTGTGTGTATCGGGTGGGCGCCTGGGGGGGTTGCTCCATCAGAGTTTCACTTGTACATGTTCAAATGACAAATAAAGTACTTACTTACTTACTAAAAAAGATACAACATAACTACAGAAGAGTCAAGTTTTAAATAGGAAAAATATCTAAACTAGCACGATGCTAATGGTCTAATCAGATTCAATGATCTATGCTAAGCTACGCTAAAAGTGCTACCGCCAGACCCGGAGATCGGCTGAATGGATTCGAAAACGATAAAACTCAACTGTTTAACTCTTGGGGAGTTGGAAAATGAGCCTATTTTCAAAAAATAGTGGAGTGTTCCTTTAACCCAAGGGCTGGGTAAATATATATATATACCGTATATATAGGACAGAACACATTTGGGGTTAATTTTACCCAACAAATTGGGTTGTTTATTTAACCCATCATAATGGGTTGATTTAACCCAGCTAATGGGTTGATTCTTATTTATTATAATACTAGCTTATTTTTTACTTTATACATGAAATAATGTTTACATATTAACTTAAATCCTCTAAACTTTTGTAAAATACTCCACAACCACTGGTTTGCATGATAACTTCCTTTATTTTCTTTTATTTATCATTATCATTTACAGCATTGTTTATCGTTTTTATGTAGGGTATTGCCTATTTCAACTCATTTAACAAACATTAGGAGTAAAAATTAAACATTAAACAGAAGTAATTCACTTGTAATCGACCACTCTCTGTAATTCTTTTTCCACCGTAACGGCGCTAGTTCTCGTGCCCGAGCTGGAATCGTGTCCGGTGGGGAACTGCTCACGGATAAGACCGCCGCCCTGCGTTTCACTCATCGCCGAAATGCGACTGCCTTCATAACCTACCCAAAAACAAACAGTAAACAGCTCTGAGGAAATATTTTGACATCCAAAGTATTTGTATTCTGTATCTTTATGAATAAAATCGTTTATTTTATGCAAAGCATCACGCCTGTATGATGCTCTGCATAAAGTTTAACAATATACAACATACAATATACAATTTTATATGTAAAATAAAATGTACACAAACCTGTATTTTACCGAAGAAATGCATCAATTCGATGGCGCTTAGAAGTGCTCTCTCCAGAAGAGAAGGCAAAATCCCCGCGATAAATAACTCAACCGCTGGGTTACTCAACCCCAGGAGCTGGGTAACACTAAAAAACTACCCAAACAGTGAAAAATAACCCCCAAAAAATGACCCAAACGGCTCAACCCAGCATTTGGGTTAAAAAACAAAACAAAACAGGATTTATTAGTGAAAGGTGTGGCTATGAAGATTATAGGTCATTGCTTAGTGGTTATTTGAAAAGATAGGCTAAGTCAAATGAGTGTGAGAGAGAATTAGAAAGAGAGAGGTTTTCCTATACCCTGTGTGTGTGTGAGTGTGTGTGTGAAAGTGACAGTTGAGATTCAAATTCACAAACATTCCGACAAGTCTATGGGATTTTTTTGCCCACTTTTTCATCCGCTGTGCGAACATCGTAGGTCCGATTGTTTAGAAAAGACACACAAAAAAAAAACTAAATTAAGTGCATTTTGCTTAAAACAAGTAAAATTATCTGCCAGTGGGGTAAGTAAAATATTCTGAAAACAAGAGTATTTTACTTACCCCAATGGCAGATAATTTTACTTGTTTTAAGCAAAATACACTTAATTTAATTTTTTCTCCTGGAAACAAGCCTAAATATCTTACGTCATTTTGCTTATCTAGTAAAAGTGTCTTGATTTAAGAATTTTTAGATATTTTGACTAGAAACCAGACAAAAATACTAAGTAAGATAAGCCATTTTTTGCAGTGCCGGTGGTGTGTAATTCTCAGTTGTGTAGTCTAGTGTAAGATGGCGGTAAGTGTATGCATTTACATTTACATTTAATCATTTAGCAGACGCTTTTATCCAAAGCGACGTACAAATGAGGAGAACAATAGAAGCAATCAGACCATCGAGAGAGCAACAGTATACAAGTGCCATGACAAGTCTCAGTTAGTCTAGCACAGTACACGTAGCTAGGATTTTTTTAATTAATTTTTTTATTAAATAGAATAGGTAAGTGTTAGTATTAGTTAGTCAGGTGCTGGCGAAAAAGATGTGTCTTTAGATGTTTTTTGAAAATGGCTAAAGACTCAGCTGTTCGAATTGAGATCGGGAGGTCATTCCACCAGCTGGGCACAGTCCAGGAAAAGGTCCGTGAGAGTGATTTGGTACCTCTTTGGGATGGCACCACAAGACGTCGTTCACTTGCAGAACGCAAGCTTCTGGAGGGCGCATAAGTTTGAACTAGCGAGTTTAGGTATATTGGTGCAGTGCCAGTTGTGGTCTTGTAGGCAAACATCAGTACCTTGAATTTGATGCGAGCGGCTATTGGTAGCCAGTGTAACCTGATGAAGAGAGGGGTAACGTGAGCTTTTTTCGGCTCATTAAAGACCACTCTGGCTGCTGCATTCTGGATCAGTTGCAGAGGCTTGATAGTACATGCGGGAAGGCCCGCCAAGAGAGCATTACAATAGTCCAGTCTGGAGAGAACAAGAGCTTGGACAAGGAGTTGTGCAGCTTGCTCTTGCAGGAAGGGCCTAATCTTCCTAATGTTGTATAAGGCAAATCTGCAGGACCGGGCCGTTGTAGCAATATGGTCTGTGAAGCTTAACTGATCATCGATCACAACTCCAAGGTTCCTGGCAGTCCTGGAAGGAGTTATGGTTGACGAACCCAGCTGTATAGAGAAGTTGTGGTGAAGTGATGGGTTGGCGGAGAACACAAGCAGTTCTGTCTTAGCAAGATTGAGCTGAAGGTGATGGTCCATCATCCAGCTAGAAATGTCACTCAGACAGGCTGCAATGCGATCAGTTACCGTCGGATCATCTGGTTGGAATGAGAAGTAGAGTTGAGTGTCATCAGCATAGCAGTGGTAGGAAAAGCCATGCTTCTGAATAACCGATCCTAATGACGACATGTAGATGGAGAAGAGAAGTGGTCCAAGCACTGAGCCTTGAGGAACTCCAGTAGCAAGAAGTTGTGACTTTGAAACCTCACCCCTCCAAGACACCCTGAAGGACCTATCTGAGAGGTAAGACTCGAACCACAGGAGGGCGGTTCCTGAGGTGCCCATCTTTCTGAGGATGGACATGAGGATCTGGTGGTTAACTGTGTCAAAGGCAGCAGACAGATCCAGCAAGATGAGTACAGAGGATTTGGAAGCTGCTCTTGCCAGTCTCAGGGCCTCTGTAACCGAGAGTAGGGCAGTCTCAGTTGAGTGTCCACTTCTGAAGCCAGATTGGTTGTTGTCCAGAATGTTGTTCTGTGCAAGAAACAGAGAGAGTTGGTTGAACACAACTCGCTCAAGTGACTTTGCAATGAATGGAAGAAGGGATACCGGTCTGTAGTTTTCTAAAAGTGCTGGATTTAGAGTAGGTTCTTTAAGCAGTGGGCTTAACCGAGCCTGCTTAAATGCTGTGGGAAATGTACCAGTGTGAAGCGAGGTGTTGATAATGTGAGTAAGCGCAGGTATGACCGAAGAAGAAATGGCTTGAAGGAGGTGAGTGGGGATAGGATCTAGCGGACAAGTAGTGGGATGATTGGAAAGGATGAGTTTGGAAACCTCCGTCTCCGAGAGAGGAGAAAAGGAGGTGAGAGATTGTGTATTTGTCGTTATGAAGTTATTATTAGTTTGTGGTGTGAGGAATTGGTCACTGATGGTTTTTGTTTTATTTGTAAAGAAAGTTGCAAAGTCATCAGCTGTAAGAGTTGATGAAGGAGGAGGGGGAGGAGGACAGAGAAGAGAAGAGAACGTTTTGGAGAGTGCGCGAGAGTCGGAACAGTTGTTAATTTTGTTGTGGTAGTATGTCATTTTGGCAGTGGAGACATTTGCAGAGAAGGAAGAGAGGTGTGACTGATACACACTAAGGTCGGTAGAGTTTTTGGATTTGTGCCATTTCCTCTCTGCAGCCCTTAGTTTAGCACGATGTTCACAGAGAACATCGGACAACCAGGGGGCAGAGGGGGTAGCGCGTGCTGGTCTGGATGAAAGGGGGCAAAAGTTGTCTAAGCAAGATGTTAGAGTGAAGCAAAGAGTGTCAGTAGCACTGTTTGTGTCGAGTGCTGAAAACTGAGAGGGTGAAGGTAGTGCGGATGAAACCATTGAGGATAGGCGAGAGGGAGAGAGCGAGCGTAGGTTACGTCGAAAGGTGACCTGCGAAGGAGCGTGTGCTATGTCAGGAGTTAGTGTGAGGTTAGAAGTGATGAGGAAGTGGTCTGAGGTGTGCAGCGGAGTTACTAATGTGTTGTCAGTGGAGCAGTAGTGTGTGTAGATGAGGTCCAGTCGGTTACCTGATTTGTGAGTAGCTGTAGTAGACACTCGTTTGAGGTCAAATGAAGTGAGAAGAGTGTTGAAGTCAGTAGCCTGGGGTTTTTCTAGGTGGATGTTGAAGTCACCGAGCAGTACCAGAGGAGTACCATCTTCAGGAAAGTTTGACAGTAACACATCCAACTCCTCCAGGAAGTCACCCAGTTGACCTGGGGGACGATACACAACTACAACGTGGATTTTAGCAGGGTGGGTAATAGTAATTGCATGAGATTCAAATGAACTGTTGCCTGTAGGAGATGGTAGAAGATCAAATTTCCATTCATTTGAAATAAGGAGACCAGTGCCTCCACCCCTCCCAATCGTGCGAGGGGTGTGGGAAAAAGTGAAATTAGTGGAGAGAGCTGCAGGAGTGGCAGTGTCCTCAGGTTTGATCCAAGTCTCAGTTAGGGCCATGAGGTTGAGACCGGAATGGGTAGCAATAGAAGGAATAAAATCTGCTTTGTTTACAGCAGACTGGCAGTTCCAAAGACCAATTGGAACAGAGAGTAAAGTAGTAGAGGACAGAGGGACCGTTCGTAGATTATTAGGATTGGCCTGCCTCCAACGTACAGCGCGTGCTCTCCGAGTGTTAGTAGTAATAGTACGGATTTGAAAGCACATAGTGAGTACAATTGATTAAACAATTAGATGAGTACAATTAGACAAAAAGTAAAGAAAGGGGAGAAAGCAATACTCAAGTGCCTTGTCGGTGTCCTTGCTCGGTGGAGTCGTGCAAGGTAGAGTCGATCGTCTTTACACTAGGGCTGCAACAAACGATTATTTTGATAATCGATTAATCTAACGATTATTAGAACGATTAATCGACTAATCGTCGATTATCCCACTGATTAATCAGTAGACTTTGATCGATTATTCAGTTTTTGCAATTAGTTAGAATATTAAGTTATACATATTCTAACATAAATAAAGGTCACTTCAGCTTTAGAAAAGCATATTATGTAATTACAATTATTACACAATTAATTGGTAACACTTTACATTAAGGTTCATTAGTTAACATTAGTTAACATGACTGCTCTGTATTTTATGTATAATCATTTTCTATTCGTAACGGTTTTAAATTAATTTTTATATAATTTCCTTGTTTTTATTGTTGTGATTTTTTTTTTTTAATTCCTTGTTTTTATTGTTGTGATTATTATTTTTAATGTCTATTTCACTTCCTTTTATGTAAAGCACTTTTGTGATTTTGAATTTTTTTTGTGTATGAAATGTGCTATATAAATAAACTTGCCTTGCCTAACATGAATTAATAATGAACAATACTTCTATAGCATTTGTTAATCTTAATGTTAATTTCAGCATTTACTAATGCATTATTAAAATCACAAGTTGTTTTTTTACATTAATAAATGCATTGTGAACTAACATGAACAACTGTATTTTTATTAACCAACATTAACAAAGATTAATACTTAAATGTAATAAATGTATTGTTCATTCATGTTAATTAATACATTAACTAATGTTAACAAATGATACCTTATTGTAATGTTACCAATTCATTATAAAAATAGATGGCACACAAAATGAGATGACAGACAGAGACACTCTCTCACCATTTAATTAGCTACATGAAAAAGTAACTGAATGACACATTCTGCCTAACATCTCCTTTTGCAAGTCATATAGATAAGAAACAAAATAAAGGTAAGTGATAAGATGCTTTGGATGAACTATTTTATTCACAACATAATGTCTTAAAATACCTTATAGGGTTATGATAATCAAAACAGCCCTGAGCTAGATCAAGCTTTGATCTCTGCAAACCAAACTGTCACTTTAATGAAATTATTATTTTTCTTCCCACTAATAAAAATATTTGATCATTAGCTAGCTCACACTGGAGAGCTGTTTTATAACAGAAAATCAAGTTGTAATTCTAACTGAAAGCGACACTGACTTTCATGTTTTTCATGTTTAATACCGTAAAGCTGCTTCAATTAAGGCTACCTATTGCATAAAGTACTATATAAATAAACATAATGTGACCGAACTTTACTGGAGTAATGTTACGTTACTGAACTGCAGAGCTCATGCAAACATCCACATCGTTGTAATCAGATGCATTTTTAACTGTTGCTTTCACACTGCTGTCAGTTTTTGTTGTTTATTTCGTTACAGAGAGGAACGCGCGCAATATATATTTACATATTCATCCAAACGCCGCTCAAGTGCTGTGTGTTCTTCTCTTGATCTGCAGCAGCATCCAGGAGGGCTGAACTAGAGTCTTGCGCTACAGCGCCACACTGGTCAAACCGCAGTATTGCAGGCTCTTACATTAGGTCATATGAGATCAAACGACTACTCGACAACAGAAATATTTGTCGACAATTTTTTATTGTCGACGTTGTCGATAATGTCGACTAATCGTTGCAGCCCTACTTTACACTCGTCGGTCTTCACACAAGGAGGGCTGTCGCGACCGCTGCCGCGGTGTACAAACCAGTTTTATACTTGCCTAATTACTAGTCCCTGAAGTCAGCTGACCACGCCTTCCTACTTAGCAAACCGAAACTGGGAACTCCCGCGATAAGCACGAGAACAAACGCGACTTGCGAACGCGTTTACCAGGTAAAACACAGTATGCAAAAACAATGTTTCCTAGCAACGACAACTGAGCTGAAATCTAATGAGAAAACAAGACAAAACACTTACAAACTGCTGTTCTCTTCTGCTGTTCGACTGCTCCTTCTAACAAGTGTCACTGAGTCAGGTAAATAAGTACTTTCTCTGGCTTAGACCATGCCTTCCTACTTAGCAAACCGAAACTGGGAACTCCCGCGATAAGCACGAGAACAAACGCGACTTGCGAACGCGTTTACCAGGTAAAACACAGTATGCAAAAACAATGTTTCCTAGCAACGACAACTGAGCTGTATGATGCCTGGTGTTTTAAAAATCTGTTCAAATTTTATAAGTCATGTAGTGTATGTAGTGTATTCCAGCCTTAAGTATGCAAGAGAACAATAGTGATGCTTTGCCTATGATGGCAAGCACCACTAATAAAGGTTAGATATTGACATTTTACCAGAACATATCAGTCCCACGTTGTTTTCTTGAGAGCACTGTATGTACTGTGAAGTTGGACACAATTGAATCTGAGATTCATTTCCTCTGCACTGAATATCTTGTGTCCACATCTGAGCGTCTCCTTTGCCAAAAGCAGCTGCTCCCAGCACCTGTACAGGAGCCCCACAGTCCAGCTCTCTACACACAACCTCTGCATCCTGCTGGTCAAAGGCAGCGTCACACACTGAAACCCACATCTGATTATGAAGTATCTCTAACCTCCCAGAGCAGTGAGAACCTCCAACCAGCCTGATTCCTGAACAAAGAAAGAAAAAGAAACATTGGTAACCCAAATGAGAACCAGCAACAAGACTAGATTTTCAGAAGTTTAAGGTTTCCAGTAATATTTACACAACACAGAAAACCATCTGTCATTATGATTATGATATAGACATAAAACCAACAGCATATATATACAGGTGCATCTCAATAAATTAGAATGTTGTGAAAAAGTAAATTTTTTCTTGTAACTTATTTCAAAAAGTGAAACTTTCATATATTTTAGATTCATTACATGTAAAGTAAAACATTTAAAAAAAAAAAATTAATTTTGAGGATTAGAGCTTATAGCTCATGAAAGTCAAAAATCAGTATTTCAAAATATTAGAATATTTACATTTGAGTTTCAATTAATGACCATCCCTACAGTATAAATTCCGGGTATTTCTTGTTCTTTGAAACCACAATAATGGGGAAGACTGCTGACTTGGCAATGATCCAGAAGACGAACATTGACGCCCTCCATAAAGAGAGTAAGTCACAGAGGGTCATTACTGAAAGGTGTGGCTGTTTACACAGTGCTGTATCAAAGCATATTAAATGCAAAGTTGACTGGAAGGAAGATTTTGGGTATGAAAAGGTGCACAAGCAACAGGGATGACTCCAAGCTTGAGAATACAGTCAGGCAAAGCTGATTCAAACACTTGGGAGAGCTTCACAAGGAGTGAACTGAAGCTGGAGTCAGTGCATCAAGAGTCACCACGCTCAGACGTCTTCAGGAAAAGGGCTACCAAGCCACTTCTAAACCAGGGACAACATCAGAAGCATCTTACCTGGGCTGTGGAGAAAAAGAACTGGACTGTTGCTCAGTGGTCCGAAGTCCTCTTTTCAGATGAAAGTAAATTTTGCATTTCATTTGGAAATCAAGGTCCCAGAGTCTGGAGGAAGAATGGAGAGGCACAGAATCCATGTTGCTTGAAGTCCAGTGTGAAGTTTCCACAGTCAGTGATGATTTGGGCTGCCATGTCATCTGCTGGTGTTGGTCCACTGTGTTTTCTGAAGTCCACAGTCAACGCAGCCATCTACCAGGAAATTTTAGAGCACTTCATGCTTCCTTCTGCTGACAAGCTTTATGGAGATGCTGATTTCATTTTCCAGCAGGACTTGGCACCTGCCCACACTGCCAAAGGTACCAAAAGCTGGTTCAATGACCATGGTGTTACTGTGCTTGATTGGCCAGCAAACTCGCCTGACCTGAACCCCATAGAGAATCTATGGGGTATTGTCAAGAGGAAGATGAGAGACACCAGACCCAACAATGCAGATGAGCTTAAGGCCACTGTCAAAGAAACCTGGGCTTCCATACCACCTCAGCAGTGCCACAAACTGATCACCTCCATGCCACGCCGAATTGAGGCAGTAATTAAAGCAAAAGGAGCCCCTACCAAGTATTGAGTACATATACAGTAAATGAACATACTTTCCAGAAGGCCAACAATTCACTAAAAATGTTTTTTTATTGGTCTTATGAAGTATTCTAATTTGTTGAGATAGTGAATTGGTGGGTTTTTGTTAAATGTGAGCCTAAATCATCACAATTAAAAGAACCAAAGACTTAAACTACTTCAGTCTGTGTGCATTGAATTTATTTAATACACAAGTTTTACAATTTGAGTTGAATTACTGAAATAAATGAACTTTTCCACAACATTCTAATTTATTGAGATGCACCTGTATATGTATATGTATATGTATATGTATGTGTATATATATATATATATATATATATATGTTTGAATGTATGAAAGTCTGATTAGTGTTGCATTAACAGGGTGATTTAGAGCAGCTCACCTGAGCATCTGACTCCAGCATCTGCTCTATGACCACAGTCATGAACACCCCATCCTCTTGATCTACAGTTCTTCAGTGTGGACTCTGAACCACTACAGTCCACATCATCCATCCAGATTGGTCCTGATCCTTCTCCAAAATGAGCACCACCCAGAGCCTGTACAGCCTCTCCACAACCCAACTCTCTACACACCACTGCAGCATCATGAATATCCCAGTAATGATGACACACTGTTCCCCACTGACCATCATGATGAACCTCCACTCGACCAGCACAGCGACTGTTATCACTGACCAACCTAACAGTTTTGAAGTCTGTACATGAAAGAGAGAGATTTAGCCAGCAGAAACAGCCTGCAATCTTCTGTAGAATATTGCAGAGTTGAAGAACATGACTTGAGATGCAAAAACCTCAAAGTCTGTCTGTGATTTTTCTGTTAAATGAGCATTTTTATCAGACTCCTATGAAAATAACATTGGACATTTGACATTGAAAAGACATCGATAATAAAGCATTCAGTAACTGACCAAAAACCTTTTATTTGCTATTAAAGAGAAATTACTGAACCTAGGAGCCTGATAAAAAAAAAAGTTCATTTAGGCTATAAGAAAAAATGCGGGGTAAATCTCAGATTGAGTTTTTTTTTTTTTTTTTTTGCATCTGAAGCCTTCATATATTCACATGATACAGAGAACACAGCACATACAAATATAATATATTATTCTTATCTGGACAACTAAAGTTGGAGCACAAGCTGAGCGCTCCTCTGAACAAGACAATTTGAAATCATCTTGTCATTACACTGGTTGTCTGTACATGCATTAATAAATTATAAAGTATTACTGATAATTAATAGTCTAATGTCTCAAAATCTTTATTTTTATATTACATAGGCCTCTGTTCAGCTTCTAGTGATATAAGGCCATCACAGATAAACTGCTTATTTAAACGTGTCATTTTTTACTTACCAGATGTGGTTATAGTGATTATAGAGGAGAGTAAAATGAGTGTCAGACATCCCTCCATCTTCTTCTGCTCGTCACACCGTCTGTTTGACTGTCGGCAGAAGTTTCTCCTCTGCTCCTCAAACACACTGAAGAAACTGGCTCCTGTCAGCCCCCTAAAGAGAGAGCGAGAGACTCACAGCTGCCAATGACACTCACTGTTACCTTATTAGACACAACAGAGGAAATCATCAAACACAATCAGTGACAAATCAGAAAGCAGCATTTTGATTTTCTCCATATATATCAATAAAGTGTCAGCGCTGATGAGCGGGACTCCTCCTCCAGCGTGAAGAGACACTTCACTGAGGACAGACTCGTGTGGAGATAAAGTCACTAAACTTAAAGCAGATTGATACAGAAACACTGCAGCTTATATTCTGCATCAAAACCTGAACCTGAACACAGCAGATACAAGTACTGATCACTGACTGCTCACTTCACACACATAATACTTTACATCAGACCCCCACCAATTTTTTTGATATTTACTATACATATATAAAATATAATAAACTGACCATTTTAAAGTTTTTTTTTTTTTTTTGTAGTTTTTTACTGTAGCTACTGTTATAATGTTCTCAAGAGAACGATAAACAGTATGTACATTTTAAAATGAACTGGACTGTTTGTGTACAACAAATAGAGGTCTATTCATACAACATTTGTAAATAAATATTGGTTTCTATTCCAAAGATATATTCATTTGGCATTAAATCATTATATAAGACATTTGTATCTGTAAATGTGCGTAATACTGTAATATGTAATTCGTGCAGCAGATGGCAGTAAAACACTTCTTATAGTAAAGAAGAACAGACAAGAGTCTTGTCCTTGTGTCTCCACATGAGGGAGCTTCTCAATGGTGAACTATTTTTGTGACAGAAAAAATACATTTCTGGATAATGCTACAAATCTAATTTCTTTCATGCAGAGCTCATTACACCAGTGGCGTTCCGTCCATATAAGCAGCGAATGCGCCGCATACCCAGGCCGTCTGAGAGAATGAGTTCAGGGGCTAATTAATATAAACATGATTATAAGTTGATACCTTATCATTTGAGATGTAACTTAAAGCTTAATAAAGCGTTGGGAATAAGTACGTAAAATTATTTATGAAAAACAGCAGTAATTTTCTGTAAATCTACGTCAGTGACGGAATGTCCGCAGCTTTGGCGCCTCCTCTCTCTTGCTGTAAAACTACATATAAAAGATGGGAAAGTCTGCTGAAAGTCACGAGATAAATTACATTATCCGGGTTGGAGATTTAACTCCTATTCACTGGGAATAAAAAAAAAATGAAAAAAAAAAATAATTCAGTTGATGCAGAGACTTAGACCGGGGGAATCCCCCATCTCCCCACACTCTTAATCTTAGCACTCAGCATACCCGGTTAAAAAAGTCACCGCTCGCCACTGCATTACACAGCACATTCTTTTTACTTTATGTTGGTTGCTATAATATATTCTAAAAGAGCAGTGATGCTCAAATCTGGCCCGCAAGATCCACTTTCCTGCAGAGTTTAGCTCCAACCCTGATCAAACTCATCTACCTGTGTTTTTCTAATGATCCTGAAGACATTGATTAACATGCTCATGTGTGTTTGATTAGGGTTAGAACTAAACTCTGCAGGAAAGTGGATATCGTGAGCCAGATTTGAGTATCCCTGACTTAGAGTAACAGAATAATGTAAATACACTGTAGTAGTGAGAGTGATATTTCTGGTATTTTCATTCAGTTTTATAATAACGGTCTGTAAATGTTCCCGATTTGCAGCATATTCAAAACAGCTGCAAAGACTGAGACTGATCCTAGCCTGCTGGTCAGAGGTGGTTTACCATTTTGGGGGCCCTAAGCAATGTCAATGCCTTGTGAAGAGCTAAACCTGGGCCCACCCATTTATGGTCATCCCAAATGACACACTTCAAATGCACTTGCAGACTTACATGCATAAATGCATTAAGGCATGAGTGGCCCAGTAGATACAGTATTAACGGCCAGTTTAAATGGTCAGTGACAATCAACCAAAATTAAACCTGCAGCTACATGTTGTTTGTCAGCAATGATATTGATGGATATGACATGAGCTGCACTGGGGTTCTAATGTTCTGTTGTTAAGCAAAAGTCATAATATATTATTATATTATTACATGTGGTGTATAGAGAAGAAATATACTTTTTAAACGTGTAACAGGTTGTTGAATTATATATAATTATTACATATAACGCAACAGCCTGATAAATGATGCATATAAAAGTAAAATGCCCAGCAGACAGGCAATATGCATATTTATTTATTGGTTAAAATCACACCTGATCATATAAGATAAAAGTTTTGGCTTGTATTTAGGATGTCTTCGACTATTACTGTGGTTGGGCTTTATAGATCAGATATTTGACTTCAGGGGTTGTGTAATCTCTTATTGAAATACACACAGAATTTTGCTTGTTTTTTTATTGCTATTAACAAGGCCAACAAACAATACAACAAAATTTCATAAAGGAGTAACAGTTTTAATACAAAAATGGGAAAATACATAAAAACCTGAGATTTGACATATCAATAACAATATCACTCAAACTTTGTTCAGATGTGTTGAACTGAGGCAGTGGATGAGATCACTGAGCCAAATGGTCCCCTTCTTTATCTGACTCCTCCACATCATCATAATCTGTTATTAGAAACAAAATCTTAAATCATGTCAAATGCTGTAATTGGATAAATATTTTAAGTCAGAAAAAATAATTTTATATTTTAATTTTATTATTATTTTTATTATATTAAAAATATAAATAAATATAAGTAAAGATGTTAATATAATGAGAACAAAAGGGTTCAACTTCACTGACACTCATCACATCATCATACTCCTCCTGAACTCTCTCTGATCACGAATCACATAAAAACATCTCATATCAGTTTATAAAACACTTTATTTTATTTGAAGGATCCTTTTTCCCTTCAGTGACTTGATTACCCAAAACGCATGTCTGATACTCCAACGCTATCTCACGGCAATTCATACATATTTTACGATTTGTCTAAACCCCAGTGACGGGTAGGTTTAGGGTCGCGGTTAGGTGTAGGTCATTCATACAAATTCATACGAATTGCCAACTCATGTAAACTTGCAAAGGTTTATAAAAAATTTAGTTCTGTGCATCTCACCTGTTAAACCTTGAGAGATCGGTCTATTAATGATGACATCATCATAATTCTCTGGTGCATGCACTACACATAAAAATATTAAATGAGTCAAAATTAAATATAAGCCAAAAAACATTTAAAAAAAAAAAAAAAACTGTAATTTAAAATATCTGTAATGATTTTGATTTTAGGGTAATATTATTTAAAAGAAATTGACAAAATAGTAGACACCTTTTCTGATATCAGAGTTCAGTCCGCTCATCATGACATCATCATAGCTCTCAGGTGTTTCTTCTACAAATTCATACATTCATCACAGACACACATTCAGAACAGATTTGAAACATCTATCTTCAACATACTGTAATATTTTCATTTAAAAGTCTATTCTATGCTGCAGTAGAGTAAGAGAGAGACACCTGTCTCACGATCTGCTTTCAGTCCATCAGTGATGACATCATCATAGTATCCCGGAGTGATTTCCTTCAGCATCTCTTCTGCATCAACACACAATATGTTTGGATACAAAAGCCAAAATATGTTCTTGTTGCAAATCATGAGACTGAAAATGTATTGAACATTTGGTAATGAATCATGTGATCACTGACCTTTTAGGCCTCTGCCATTGGTGACATCATCATAATATGCAGTCTTGAACTCTTTTGCTAAAAAAAGGAGAACAGACTGTTAATATATAAGTAAACAGCAGTATTTTAACAATATTGAGTCATTAGCCAAATATGTAATAGAATTACTAATTACATTTATTTATTTATTTAAGTTAATTAATTAGTTTTTTTTTCAGAGTGGAATGTGGATTGAATGTGCTTCATTTCTCTAACCTGAGAGCAGCTCATCAGCATCTTCATACCCAGAATGCAGTTCTTCAGAGATGAGACTCCCTGTTAAAGGAGATCAGAGCAGTCAGAAACATGTTCATCATTACAAACAGACTGAATACTAATTTCCTCAGGATCATAAAGACGACAACACGGCACAAATATTAATTATTCACATTTAAAAGCATTATAGGCAGAAATCCCTTTTTTGTTCTGCCTATTAGCAAACAAACACGTGTATCCTCACATGAACCCATTCCTCACCACCTTCCAGAAATACAACACACACACACACCTGCACCTACAATTAAAATCATATGAACACCTCCTTATGATAATCTAAAAAACTACTCACAGGAAGAGACACTCACTGACACACACACAAACATGCGTCTGCAGCTCTGTGGTTTTCTGTCAGGAATTCTGTGGTTTGAAGCAGGAGGTTTAACAGGACTAATAATAGATGATCATCAACTGTCTGACAGACTCTCTTATTAATGCTATTAAATGAGATTGATGGCTCATGTCTCACCCCTCTGAGTGAAGTGATTGTGTCTGTGCTGAATCTCCTCATAAACGGCCTCAGTCGTCGTCCTGTGTCTCCTCTTAGAGAGAGCTGTGAGTGTAGACAGACAAACCTGCTGTCAGTTCACAACACATGACTGATCACACACTGAATAAGACACAATATGACAGTCTCTGGATCTCTCCTACCTCTCCTCATCACTCTGTTCTGCTGAATCAGTATAAGCAGTGGCACTAAGAGCAGTAAGAGCACAACTCCCAGAACAATCACAAGCACTGGGGGGACGGAGAGAGACGCTGCTGGAGGAGTTTGTGGAGGAGAGACTGATGTTGAGCGCACTGGAGGAGAAACTGGAGAAGAAGCTGATGTTGTGGCAGGAGTAGAGGACATTGATAAATCTGGCAAATCTGAAAAAACACACAGACACATTAACAATCATGTAAATGATTGATTTAAACAAATGTTATTAGCACTGAAATAATCCAAAAAATTTGCCTGACCTAAACAGTTGAGTGTAACAAGCTTCTTGTGGGAGCAGTCAGTGTGGTTTTTCAAGGAAAGAGGACAGTCCCACAGGTGAATCTCATTCCCTCTGCATTCAACTTTATTCAGCCACACAACACCTTCACCAGCACCAAAGACTGAATTCCCATCAGCCCTCAGTGCTGCTCCACAACCCAGCTGCCTGCAGACCACCTGAGCATCGCTGATGTCCCACTGATCATCACAGACTGAGCCCCACACAGCGTTATGATACACCTCCAGCCTCCCAGAGCACCGGCCCTCCCCTCCACTCAGTCTGAGAGGAACATGACCTAAAACACATATCAACCAGCACTGAACAACTTCAGCACAACATTCACAACAAAACACACTAAAACTAAAGATAGAGTTTTAAAAGAAAATTAAATGCACTGATTTTAAATGCAAATAAATGTAATGCACAAATAATAATATGAGGGAAATACAGGCTTACACAAAGAAACATTAACTAATGTATTATCAGGAAACTTACTTGAACACTGTCTCTGGTGAGGAGATGTTGAACATGTCAGACGACTCCGAGGAGACTCGTCACTCTCCTCCACTGAAAAAAACATTAGTGCTGTGACTGCTGTCAAACGATTAATCACATCCAAAATAAAAGTTTTTGTTTACATACTGTAACATGTCGGTGTACTGTGTAGATTTATCGTGTATATATAAATACACACAGATGCATGTATACATTTAAGAAAAACATGTTATGTTTATATATTAAAAACATTTATATATAATATAAATTATATGAATATAAATATATACATGTATATACACATGTAAATATTTTCAAAATATATACTGTATGTGTGTGTATTTATATATGCAGAATAAAAATACACAGTATACACAAACAAAAACTTTTATTTTGGATGCGATTAATCACAATTAATCATTTGACAGCACTAACGATTATACAATCAAGACTCTTGTCATCTGCTTTTTAGTTTTGCAGAAAAATTAGTTTACTTACCACATAAACCTTACCATATTTTAAATCCAAAAATCATTTAAATTAATCTTACTCGAGCAGAGGATTTTGGCCACTTCATCTTCGTCACAGTAGTTCTGTCCCCAGGGTGAAGATGGACACTGCCATAAAGTGGAGTCATGTTGTCGACATGCAACTTTATCCAGCCAGTTAGGAGCTGATTTCATTCTTGCTGTAGAATAAGACAAAAGACCAGATCTTCCACAGTTCAGCTCTTGACAGATCAGACTCACTGTGTCTCTGTCCATCTGGTTCCAGCACACATTACCCCAGGATCCACTGTAGAAAACCTCCACATTCCCTTCACAGCCCTCAGTTAACCTGATCTCTTTAAACTCTAGATAGAAGTGTAAAAATGCCATTTAAAAAAAACTAAATAAAAAGGGGCATTATGGACATGTGAATATAATATGAATATATTATATTCACTTTAATGATAAAATACAGCAGCTCTTTTACCAGAGCACACAACTCCTACATCCTCTTTGTGTTGACAGTCATGTTTTCCCCAGCCTGAAGAAGAGCAGCTCCACAGGGACATCTCATTCCCCTCACACTCCACCTCATCCAGCCATATGGGTCCAGAACCAGGACCAAACCAGGCTGGTACCTGCTGGTTACTGAGGGCCACTCCACACTGCAGCTGTCTGCACACCACATGGGAATCTTTAATATCCCAGGAGTCATCACACACTGTCCCCCATGAGCCGCTGTGAAAAACCTCCAGCCTCCCTGCACAGTCTCCCCCAGAACCCACCAGCCTGATGGACCCGTGACCTGATATTCAGAGAAAGAAAAACACATTATTGACCACAAACAACTGAAGAATCTGTCCAGATGTTGCTCTTCTCACCAAAGCAGGTGATTGAAAGCTGATGTGTGGAGCTGCAGTTAAGAGTTTGTGGAGAGCTGCAGTTCCCAAGATGAGCTTCACTCCCAGAGCACTGGAAGCCCGTCACACACTCATGACTGTGTTCAGGACTGGATGAAGAGGAGCCGTAGATGTTCAACACAGAGCCACAGCCCAGCTGTCTGCAGACCACAGAGGATACAGTGAGAAGCCAGTAGTCCAGCAGAACTCTCCTCCAGACCTGATGGATGAAAACTTCCACCTCCCCGTCACACTGTCTCTCTCCAGACAACCGCACCAGACCATCATGAAGAGCCAGAGAGGAATCTGAGTGAAAGGTGTGACATTTTATTAAAAATTGCAAGCAAGATTTCCAACTAATTTCCAGGGGAAGTTTCTAAAGGCAGGTTGATTAGTTGCTAAAAGTTGCTACATTACATTTTGATGTCATTGCAAAATGACATAACATAACCACAATGCAGAATGGTGTTATTGCTTAGAACACATAATGAGATTACTCAAATTATAATAATCTCAGTGTAAAATCTGATTTGACATATGTTAATTTAGATTTGTTCATAAAAGTAAAAAACATATTTTATTTGTAAATGTAAAGTTAATATAAAAGACATTTTTATTATCAGATATTTTTAAATACAACATTGAATTAATGAATAGCTACACATTTTATTTATTTTCTACACATTCTGAACAATTATAGTTTTAAGCAGTATATTGGCAGTTAGTATGTTAAATTAATAGTTAATATGCTACACTGTAAGATTAGGTCACAGTCTATGTTAATATGAAGGAATTTTCTGTATTGATTTTTCACAGGTGTTTTACCTGCATTTTAAATGATGCATTGCTGTTTGTTGTATTTTAGGGCTAAACAAAATGTCTGTAAACTTAACAAATATTGTTCTGACCCAACTGATTATCAATTATAGGTACAAACTAATAACAAGGTTTATCATAAATGAACAATTACTACTGAACAATTGCAACTAGCAATTTTATTCCCATACAATGTATGTGCTGCTAGACAGCTCTCTGAAGACTGATGTGCTGTTTGGCTGGCTAGCTGTTGAATGAGCCACTTTTAAAAAGTTGCAAAAATAAATGTTTAAAATAGCTAAATTTGTTGCTAGGTTTTTCAATAAAATCCCCTCACCAGAGCAGATGACACCAACATCTCGTCTGTGAGACCATTCAACTCGACTCCATGAAGAGATGGAACATTCTGAGAGTTTTGTTTCATTCCCGTCACAATCAAACACATCAGCCCAGATTTTAGCGCTTCCTTCTCCAAACCAGTCTGATCCCACAACAGACACAGCAATCCCACAATTCAGCTGTCTACAGAGGACACTGGCAGCTCTCATATCCCAGCATGCATCACACACTGTGCCCCACTCATTGAGGAACTGAAGCTCCACTCTTCCAGAACAAGAGTCTGAACCGTTTACCAGCCTGAGATCAGTGTAACCTGGAGAGACAACATAGTTCTTACTGAAACCAAGCACAAAAATAAAAAGAACAACAGAAAATAGATAATCTGAGTAATTCTCTAGTTCTTTTTATTTTTAATACCGTCAAAGATCTCAGAGTGTGGTTTTGATCAAACAAATACATTTTAATATTTAACAGATGGAACTGTATTCTTTACAAAGAGGTTAAACGTTTTACCAGAGCATATCAGTCCTATGTCATTATCATGGATGCAGGTTATTTTAGGTGAAGTTGACAATGGACAGCGTCGAATGTGAGATTCATTTCCTCTGCACTGAATCTCTTGTGTCCACATCTGAGTGTCTCCTTTACCAAAAGCAGCTGCTCCCAGCACCTGTACAGGAGCCCCACAGTCCAGCTCTCTACACACAACCTCTGCATCCTGCTGGTCAAAGGCAGCATCACACACTGACATCCACGACTGATCATGAAGTATCTCTATCCTCCCAGAGCACAGGTGGGATCCATTAACAAGTCTGAGGTGGCGATCTGTGTTTATATAACTTAAGTAAATATCAATGTAACAAAATGTTTAAGTATTTCATTATCAAGATAAGCATCAATTCCATTAAATTTATTTTTCTAATAAAACATTTAAAGAAATTGGACTGGCTTACCTGTGCATCTGACTCCAGCATCTTCACCATGACCGCAGTTACTGACACCCCATCCTCCTGACCCACAGTTCTTCAGTGTGGACTCTGATCCAGTACAGGCTACTTCATCCATCCAGATTTGTCCTGATCCTGGTCCAAAGTGAGCATCACTCAGAGCCTCCACAGCCTCTCCACAGTCCAGCTCTCTACACACCACTTTTGCATCAGTCATATCCCAGCGATCATCACACACTGTTCCCCACTGACCTCTATGAAGAACCTCCACTCTACCACTGCAAGGACTGTTACCACCAACCAACCTCACAGTCTCAATATCTGTACAAGGAAGGGAGAAAGGAAGGTAATTGCCAACATTAGATGGTATAAGATGTAAAAAAAAAAAAAAAAAAAAAAAAGTTAGTAAATACAAATATTTATAGATATTTTAAGATGGATGAGATATTACAACTAATCCTTTCATCATTAAACTGTTAGCCTGTAAAACCTCAATTTTTTATACAATTTAATTGCTAATTTATGAACAAGTGTCATAAGACATAGTTTCTATATATTACACAGGCATCTATTCAATTTCTAGTGATATGGCCATCATAGATAAACTGCTCATCTAAACATGACTAATTTCACGTCTTTGTCTATTTTGTACTTACCAGATGTGGTTATAGTGATTATAGAGGAGAGTAAAAGAAGTGTCAAACATCCCTCCATCATCTTCTGCTCGTCACACCGTCTGTTTGACTGTCAGCACAAGTTTCTCGTCTGCTCCTCAAACACACTGAAGAAACTGGCTCCTGTCGGCCCCCTAAAGAGAGAGAGAGACTCACAGCTGCCAATGACACTCACTGTTACCTTATTAGACACAACAGAGGAAATCATCAAACACAATCAGTGACAAATCAGAAAGCAGCATTTTGATTTTCTCCATATATATCAATAAAGTGTCAGCGCTGATGAGCGGGACTCCTCCTCCAGCGTGAAGAGACACTTCACTGAGGACAGACTCGTGTCAGTCAGAAGTCAGTGTGGAGATAAAGTCACTAAACTTAAAGCAGATTGATACAGAAACACTGCAGCTTATATTCAGCATCAAAACCTGAACACAGCAGATACAAGCTCTGATCACTGACTGCTCACTTCACAATCTTAACAATTTACTAAAAAAAAAAGTTTGGCATTTGCTGGCATTAGTTATTTTTTCACTATACTGTTATAATGTTCTAACCAAGAGCACTATAAACAGTATGTTAATACATTATAAAATGAACAGGACTGTTTGTGTACAGTACAACAAATAGAGGGCTATTCAGACAACATTTTTAAATAAATATTGGTTTCTATTCCAAAGATATATTTATCTGGTATTATATCAAAGACATTTCTATCTGTAGATGTGTGCTTAACACTGTAATGTGTAATTGATCCAGCAGATGGCAGCAAAACACTTATTGTGAAGAGGAGCAGACAAGAGTCTAGTAATCCTAAAGTAAATGGTGTTACCACGAGGGTGCTTCTCAATGGTGAACTATTTTGTGACAGGAAAAGAAAGCATTTCTAAAGAATGCTACAAATCTAATTTCTTTCATGTAGAACTCATTTCACAGCACATTCTTTTTTACTTTTTGTCTACTGCTATAATATAAGCCTATTCTACAACTCAGAGTGACAGAATAATATAAATACACTGTAGCAGTAAGAGTGATATTTTTGGTATTTTCATTCAGTTGTATATTGGCCTTTAAAGTAGGATTACCAGACCTCCCCATTCTCCAGGAACAGTCTGGGTTTCTGGTGTTCTGACACCAAAATGGAGCTGTTCCTATAAAAATGTTCCCAATTTTTCAGCAGGGTCAAAACAGCTGCAAAGTCTGACCACCATAGCCTGCTGGTCAGGGGTGGCTTTACCATTTTGAGGGCCCTAAGCAACGTGAAGACCCCAGGCCCCCTCGGTACAAATCACGTTCCAAGGGAGGGGGTCCCACGCAATGTTCCCTCTAACATTGTTAGAGGGCCGCACAGAGAAAATAATGTGCCGCGCACACGCAAAAATGAGTTGGGAAAGTATAAGTATATATATATATATATATATATATATATATATATATATATATATATATATATATATGTATGTATATGTATGTATATGTATGTGTATATGTATATATACACACACATACATATGGTGTATAGAGAAGAAACATACTTTTTAAAACGTGTTACAGGTTGTTGAATAACACATTTAACTACTAACTACAGTAAAAGTAATTTATTACTTTTAATAAGAGAGACTCTCAATCACTCTTCTCTGAGTGGAGTGAAGTGATTGTGTCTGTGCTGAATCTCCTCATAAACAGCCTCAGTCGTCGTCCTGTGTCTCCTCTTAGAGAGAGCTGTGAGTGTAGACAGACAAACCTGCTGTCAGTTCACAACACATGACTGATCACACACTGAATAAGACACAATATGACAGTCTCTGGATCTCTCCTACCTCTCCTCATCACTCTGTTCTGCTGAATCAGTATAAGCAGTGGCACTAAGAGCAGTAAGAGGACAACTCCCAGTACAATCACAAGCACTGGGGGGACGGAGAGAGACGCTGCTGGAGGAGTTTGTGGAGAAGAGACTGATGTTGAGCGCACTGGAGGAGAAACTGATGATGTTGTTGTGGCAGGAGTAGTGGACACTGACAAATCTGGCAAAACAAACAAACAAATTAACAATCATGCAAATGATTGATTTAAACAAATATTATTAGCACTGAAATGATCCAGAAATTATTCCAGACATACACAGTTGAGTGTAGCGAGCTTCTTGTGGGAGCAGTCAGTGTGTTTTTCAGGGAGAGAGGACAGTCCCACAGGTGAATCTCATTCCCTCTGCACTCGACTCTGTTCAGCCACACAACACCTTCACCAGCACCAAAGACTGAATTCCCATCAGCCCTCAGTGCTGCTCCACAACCCAGCTGCCTGCAGACCACCTGAGCATCGCTGATGTCCCACTGATCATCACAGACTGAGCCCCACACAGCGTTATGATACACCTCCAGCCTCCCAGAGCACCGGCCCTCCCCTCCACTCAGTCTGAGAGGAACATGATCTGAAACACACACATCAGCCAGCAGTGAGCATTTTTAGCACAGCATTTACAATAAAACACACTGAAACTGAATGCATATATTTTAATCATTTATTAGGAAAATAAGGCATACATTAACTAAAATTTAACTATTTTTTTGTCAAAAACTTACTTGAACACTGTTTCTGTTGAGGAGATGGTGAGCCAAAACAAGTCAGACGACTCTGAGGAGACTCCTGATTCTCCTCCTCTGAGATTAAAAAGAGAACATTAAAAGACACATACTGTAACATCTCTCAATGAAACGTATCATCAATGTGAAAACATATCATTTAAGCCTCATAAATAATTTCAGGTTCTTTCCTTTAGCTCAGGTTTCTTTTTAAGAAATATTAGTTTACTCACCGATTTAGATATAAACATTGTTTTTAAAGAAGCATGGCTTAGACATAATACATCATTTAAATATCATCTCACTTGAGCAGGTGATTTTGGCCACTTCATTTTTACTAGTCATTCTGTCCCCAGGGTGAAGATGGACACTGCCATAAAGTGGAGTCATGTCGTCGACATTTAAGTTTATCAAGCCAATTATGAGGCTTCAGTCCCTCTGAATAACTGGGTTCACTGCCAGATCTTCCACAGTTCAGCTCTTGACAGATCAGACTCGCTGTGTCTCTGTCCATCTGGTTCCAGCACACATTACCCCAGGATCCATTGTAGAAAACCTCCACATTCCCTTCACAGCCCTCAGTTAACCTGATCTCTTTAAACTCTAGATGGAAAGAGATGTGCATTAAAACAACAGCAATTCAGGTAGTGCTAAATTTAAAATATCACCAAAATAACTGGTTAATTTGAGGCTGATTCATGCTGCCAGCACTGACAGCATCTAACATATTATGTTAGACTAACACTGTTACTGACATAATATTGTATATGTTATCAGCCCTGCTCCGTGTGTGTTCAACGTGATCTCATGATAATTCGTATGTATTTTACGTAAAATGTGGTTCCATAAAACGTACATTTACTTACGTTTTTACAGGCACTAAAACGTACAATACTGACGTATTTTCAGCATCTAAACGTATAAATACTTGCGTATTTTCCGCATTTAAACGTTGAAAACTGACGTATTGACTACATCTAAAAATGAATCCTTATGAATATTGAAATTGCGGCATTAATTTTATTATTAGTTGTCATATCAATTACCTTGTTTTCAGTTGTTTAACGTTACCCGTTTACCTAATATGAAATGATAACATTTCGTTGTTTTGTGTGATTTCTGCCAGCTCCTTCCCAAGACTAACGTTATGCCTAACGTTACATAATGTTAAACAAGACTTCACTTTAAACCCTCAAAATAAATAACATTTCTGCAATCGTTTAACCTTTACTTGTCATGTAATGTTTACTTTGTTTGCCATGGGCCACAAAAAGCGTTTTCTCGGACATGCTGTGACTGACAATAGAACTATATAAAACACCAAAACCGCAACATAATTACGAAATGAAACAATTTTATTCATGCGCCGTAATCCAGATCTTCAGAATCCATACAACTGCGAGGAACAGACCCAAATCCAAGCCTTTATTCGGCGATCTTCATCTCCATCCCGAGCAGCAAGTCCAACGACCGTAAACAGTAAAGCCCGCGCTGACTGACGACGACGCGCTCCTTACGAATTCAAATGTTGCTGCTTCAAACGACAGGTTTTACGGCAGAATAATCGAACGCTCATTGGCTCTCGCCTGCATTCGTCACAGATTGCGACATGCCGTGTTTCTGGTCAGGTGTATGTTTGAAAGATGCGAGTATGCGCGCGCCTTCAGGAGACGAGTTCACTGAGAGCGAGAGGATCAGGAA
Organism: Aspiorhynchus laticeps; assembly: GCA_023376895.1. Taxonomy (NCBI): domain Eukaryota; kingdom Metazoa; phylum Chordata; class Actinopteri; order Cypriniformes; family Cyprinidae; genus Aspiorhynchus; species Aspiorhynchus laticeps. Next base: position 21,620,936 of record CM041805.1, on the reverse strand, counting down.
AATAATCTGGATAATATTTTTAGCGATTAATAACATAAATTCTCCTCTGCACCTCACACAAACCTACTGTATTCCGCCAGAGAGGACTGCGGCGGCAACGCATCTTCATTTGGATTACTTTTGGTAGTGCTTTTGAAATTTTTGCAATAAATAAATGATTGTAATTGCATTAATCTGTCTGTCATGTTTTTCTTATACTGTACAGAAATATCTGTTTAGGTTTAGAGGTAGGAGTGGGATTAGCGACTATAAAAACATTTTTAATGCTATTATTCTTACTAAAATTGTTATTTTCCTGCATGCTTCGGTCAGTTGCATTTTATATTCGCTGTAAAATGGGTAGGTTTAGGTTTGGGGGTAGGTTAAGGGGTCTAAAAGTCTAAATCGCTTATTGATAAAATGATAAAAATGCATTGATACGAATATCGTTGAAATACGTCTAAATTGTACGTTTTAGCATCAATAAATACGTACATAAATGTACGTTTTGTGCTTGTAAATGTTACGTATTAATACCTAACGTTACGTATGAACATGAGACCAGGCTGGTGTGTTCACGGTGTGTGTGTGCACTTAGGATAGGTTAAATGCAGAGCACAAATTCCAAGTATGGGCTACCATACTTGGCCACATGTCATGTCATTTTCACTTTAACTTGTAAGATGCATTTGCCTTTTTTGGGGGGAAAAACAAAAAATACATTTATGGAGAACATTTCCTCTAGTCTACTGTTTACCTGAGCACACGACTCCAACATCCTCCTTGTGATTACAGTCATGTTTTCCCCAGCCTGGAGAAGAGCAGCTCCACAGGGACGTCTCATTCCCCTCACACTCCACCTCATCCAGCCATATGGGTCCAGAACCAGGACCAAACCAGGCTGGTACCTGCTGGTTACTGAGGGCCACTCCACACTGCAGCTGTCTGCACACCACATGGGCATCTTTAATATCCCAGGAGTCGTCACACACTGTCCCCCATGAGCCGCTGTGAAAAACCTCCAGCCTCCCTGCACAGTCTCCCCCAGAACCCACCAGCCTGATGGACCCACGACCTGATATTCAGAGAAAGAAAAACACATTATTGATCAGTAACAACTGAAGAATCTGCCCAGATGTTGTTCTTCTCACCAAGGCAGGTGATTGACAGCTGTTGTGTGGAGCTGCAGTTGAGAGTTTGTGGAGAGCTGCAGTTCCCCAGATGAGCTTCACTCCCAGAGCACTGGACGCCCGTCACACACTCATGACTGTGTTCAGGACTGGATGAAGAGGAGCCGTAGAAGTTCAGCACAGAGCCACAGCCCAGCTGTCTGCAGACCACAGAGGATTCAGTGAGACTCCAGGAGTCCAGCAGAACTCTCCTCCAGACCTGATGGATGAAAACTTCCAGCTCCCCCTCACACTGTCTCTCTCCAGACAACCGCACCAGACCGTCATGAAGAGACAGAGAGGATCCTGAGGAGAAGATCTCATGTTTTATTAAAATGTGTTAAAGACCACAGAAGAACATTTGCATAATAAATATGCTTTATATCATTATTACAGTTTTACATAATTATTTTCAAAACTTAAACGACACAAGCTTTAATCTTCAGTCTGAAATGTACATATAATAGAGAACAAACATTGTATATTGTATGAGGTTGAGTCTCCCAGAAGCATAATATCAGTAAATGTTAAAGTAATATGGACTCACCAGAGCAGATGACTCCAACATCTCGTCTGTGAGAACATTCAGCTCGACTCCATGAAGAGATGGAACATTCTGTGAGTTTTGTTTCATTCCCGTCACAATCAAACACATCAGCCCAGATTTCACCACTTCCCTCTCCAAACCAGTCTGATCCCACAACAGACACAGCAATCCCACAATTCAGCTGTCTACAGAGGACACTGGCAGCTCTCATATCCCAGCATGCATCACACACTGTGCCCCATTTACTGAGATACTGACGTTCAACTCGACCGGAACAGATGTCAGGACCATTTACCAGTCTGAGATCTGTGTAACCTGGACAGGAAATTAAAACTTATTTAAACAAGACATAACAGAATAATTCAGAGGGACGAAGTGATTGTTTATTTTTATAGCTGTTGTTGTATTACCATTCATAATGTATAAGATGCTCGTTAGAAATGTTGATATGACAATTTGATTTCAGTATATATTTAATGATTTAAATGTTGGATTTGATTTAATTACTGACAGGATAAACAGTGTCATTTTACCAGAACATATCAGTCCCACGCTGTTGTTTTGAAGGCACTGAATGTCCTTTGAAGTTGGACACAATCGAATGGTTGATTCATTTCCTCTGCACTGAATCTCTTGTTTCCACATCTGAGAGTCTCCTTTCCCAAAAGCAGCTGCTCCCAGCACCTGTACAGGAGCCCCACAGTCCAGCTCTCTACACACAACCTCTGCATCCTGCTGGTCAAAGACAGCGTCACACACTGTGTACCGTGTGTCCTCCTGAAGTATCTCTAACCTCCCAGAACACAAGTGGGATCCATTAACAAGTGTGGGATGACGACCTGTGTTTACATTACATGAGTAAATTATTATTAATTAAACATCTCTACTCACCTGGAACACTAGAGAAAACTGTTATTAAACTGTCATTACATTTTTGTATTTCATTATTTCATATAATCTTCACAAATTTTATCTGAAATTTTATCTTCCATCCATAATTTTATAATCTTCATTAAAATAAATATGAACGCTAAATCACACTGTTTAAATAATATAAAATACATTATATTTAATGGCGATTTTGTCCATAGTTTGTAATAAGAAAATAAGGAATGAGAATGAATATATTATGAACAAAAAAATTAAACAGATTGTCTGTTTAATAAGATTGACATTGAAAGTTTGATGGAAGTATGTTATTTCTTGAGTGAGAATTATGAAAGAGTGATGAAATAATAGTCTGAGGTTTGGAGCAGCTTACCTGAACAGATGACACCAGCATCTTGACTATGACCACAGTACTGTATATATGAGCTCCGTGACCGACAGTCTTTCAGTGCAGTCTCTGATCCACTACATCCTACAACAGCCATTGAAATCGGTCCTGATCCTTGTCCAAAGTGAGCATCATCTGTTGCTTTTACAGCCGTCCCACAGTCCAGCTCTCTACACACCACTGTAGCATCAGCAATATCCCAGCCATCACCACACACTGTTCCCCAACGACCATCATTATAAACCTCCACTCGACCAGCACAGGGATTATTACCATTCACCAACCTCACACTCACACTGTCTACACATGAGAGAGAGACAATTAGTGAATATACCAAACATAGTATGTGGTAAAGTGTAATATTACATGTAAATTATTTCAGCTCATTTTAAAAATAGATTACCTGTTGACCCTCAGTATGTACCTACCAGAAGTGATGAGTTTTACCATATAACACAGAAATATGAGCATCAGACAGTTCTCCATCTTCTCCTTCAGCTCGACACACACTATTTCATCAACTCAGAACAGAGCTTTCTCGTCTGCTCCTCAAACACACTGAAGAAACTGGCTCCTGTCGGCCCCCTAAAGAGAGAGAGAGACTCACAGCTGCCAATGACACTCACTGTTACCTTATTAGACACAACAGAGGAAATCATCAAACACAATCAGTGACAAATCAGAAAGCAGCATTTTGATTTTCTCCATATATATCAATAAAGTGTCAGCGCTGATGAGCGGGACTCCTCCTCCAGCGTGAAGAGACACTTCACTGAGGACAGACTCGTGTCAGTCAGAAGTCAGTGTGGAGATAAAGTCACTAAACTTAAAGCAGATTGATACAGAAACACTGCAGCTTATATTCAGCATCAAACCTGAACCTGAACACAGCAGATACACGCTCTGATCACTGACTGCTCACTTCACACACTTACTAAAACCTTACTTCACTCAGAAAGTAAGTTGATATTTGCTAAAAATATATCAATTTTAATAAACTGAACATTTAAAGTTATTTTGGGGATAATATGTATAATTTTATTATACACATTATAGTAAAATGTGTGGAATTTTACTACAATGTTATGATATTCTAACAAGAGCACAATTAACTTTTTTTACTTTAATAATATAAAATGAATTGGACTGTTTGTGTACAACAAATAGAGAGCTATTCAGACAAGATTTGTAAATAAACATTGGTTTCTATTCCAGAGATGTTCATCTGATAGGCAGGGCCGTTGCTAGTGGGGTGAAAGGTGGTGACAATTCTAGGAATTATACTATATAGGCCCATGTTCTGTGAATAATTCTAATATTTTATTAGTTGTATAACTGAGATATTATGAAAACCACAAAAAAAGCATGCAATTTGGTTCCATGCATGTATATTGTACAGTGTATGATATGTGTGTGTGTGTGTGGGGGGGGGGGGGGCACATCAATATTTTTTCAGGGGGCCCCCGATCCTCTAGCTAAGGCCCTGCTGATAGGCCTATTATATCTAAGACATTTGTATCTGTAGATGCGTGTTTAATACTGCATTGTGTAATTCATCCAGCAGATGGCAGCAAAACACCAAAGTCCATATATTCATATGATATATTCATGATATATTTTATTTCCTGATTGAGCAACACCTATTTCAGACTCTTCAAGAGCAAATTTTATGGCGTTTTACTGAATTAGTTTCCATAGAAGTAAAATGTCTTGTATGTAATTATTAATTTAACCAATGTTTAAATCATTAAGTACTTCAAATTGCATACTGTTAACAAAATCAATGTTGAAACATTTGCAGTTATCCTACTGTACTAATAAAAACAATATTACAACACAATATAATTACATAAGCACAGTGAATAAGTATAGTGAGACTTCAGATATACAAATTCTGACTCATTAGGTGACATTTTCTCATTTTTTTTTCTGATCATGATTTCCTAATGTGTGGGAATACAGGGCAAAGCAAGCGGTGCGGTGGGTTCACTGTTTGTGACGTCACGAGCAAGTACAGGACAAAAAGTGAGCAACATGCTTTTCTGCTCAGTGTATTGTTGTTGTGATCTTTGATTTGTGTTTTTGATGTAAACTTGTATATTAATGTTATTTGCTTCTGCTTTTTTGGCCAGGTCACTCTTGTAAAAGAGATTTTAATCTCAATCAGTGTTTAACCTGGTTAAATAAAGAAAGAATTAATCAGTAAAAAAAAAAAAAAAAAAGTTATTATATTCATTTAAAAGGAAAGATTATTGCTCATGTCTGCTGTTTGTAAACTTATTAAGTACATGCTACGGGGGCCGAGAGAGCTCAACACACTCCAAATGAAAAAAACACACGCAAATAGAAAAAAACACATGTCAATTAAGAAAACATCTTCATCAATTTGACAACACGCACTGCAAATACAACACAAACAATAAAGAAACGTGCTGCAAAAGCAGAAATGCACTGCTAATAGACACAGACATCAGAAATGTTTAAGGGAACCGCAGAGTGACTAACACGGCTGGGACATGCTGATCAATGTTTGCTCTTAAAGGTGAGATTTATTTTAACATCTTGTGGCTGACTTACTTTTACAACTTCTCTTATAAAAATTAACCATAGCCTTAAAATTAATTAATACATTTATTAAATAAAAACAAAAAATGGTTACTATAGTTAACGCATGATAGAGCAAGTGACATCTTACAGATACCTGGGGGTTTTGCCCATCAGTGTTCTTTGTTGGAAGACACACATTGATAGTCTGTGTACACGATTACAACAGAGGCTCTATTTTTTAAGAAGGCTGAGACTGTATGGGGTGGGTAGCAATATCTTGCTTGTTTTTTACCGAGCCATGCTTGAAAGTCTCATTCGCTATGGAATCACAGTCTGGTTTGGAAACTTGTCTGTTCAACTGAAAAACAAATTGGCTCATATCCACAAAACAGCCATGAAAATCATAGGAATAAAACAATATGAGCCTATACAGACTTTATATGAACAGGCAGTGATGAGAAGGGCAATAAGTATTAGCACTGATCCCGATCATCCTCTTTTTAGCGAATACCAGCCGCTGCCATCAGGAAAGAGACTGAGAATGCCTATGTGTAAAACTATTAGACTGAAGCTATCATTTGTTCTCTGCCTCGATAAAAGTGTTGAATTCTAACAAGAACAACGCACCTATATTACATTAGCATTTTACTGTGTTTTGTATTTATTTATATTACACATTGTTGCATTTTAATGTATGCTCTTAATTGTTTTATTTAATCTGTTTTGTCTATTATTGTATATGATTGTTTAGAGCAACACTGCAGCACTTTGCCCGAGACAAATTTCCTTTTGGGGACAAATAAAGTTTATCCTTCCTTATCCTTGTACAGGAGCCCCACAGTCCAGCTCTCTACACACAACCTCTGTGTCCGTTAAGTTTTTATTAAAAATGTTAAAGGTTTGCAATATTATATTATATGTGCATATTATATAGCATATATGCATAATAGTATGTGGATAACAGCTATGATGTTGTAACCAAGAGCAGAATAAACAATATGTTAATACATTATAAAATGAACTGAACTAAGACAAGATTTGTAAATAAACATTGGTTTATATTCCAAAGATATGGCTTTGGCATCATATAAAGACATTTGTAGCTGTAGGTGAGTGTTAATATGGCAATGTGTAATTCATCCAGCAGACGGCAGCAAATCACTTCTTATAAACTTTGTATATACTTTGGGCAATGTTGGGAAACCTTGGGTCTTGGCATTCATGTGGACGTTACTTTGTCATGTACCACTATATCTATTGTCATGTACCACTATATCTAGAGGTAACATATACCCATTGATGCTAATGGTGTTTCCTGATGGCAGTGCCAAGCTGCAAACATTGTTCAGGATCTAAGGCAGGTGGTTTGCAATGTTGTGGCTGTACAGTGTATATATGAAACAAAAAATATGTTCTTGTAGGCAATGTGTTTCCTTTCAAAAAGTTTAATTTGGCCAGGAAGTTCTGTTTACAGTACCAGGAATAATTCCTACGCATATTTTAGGGACACATTTGTAAACCAAACTTCACAAAATCTCCCAAAACCTCCTTTTGGGCATGTCCTTATTTGTAAAAGCAGTATAAAAATAAGTAAATAAAGGTATATATATATATATATATATAATATATATATATATATATATATACATATATAATTTATTTAAATATGTGAAATATTTTAAACAGACAAGTGAGTAGTTTCTGTGAGGTTTATTGTTAGGGGTAGGGGTATTATTCACCTGTCATAAAGACATTGGAAGTTTATGAGATGTCCTGACTAACATACGGAAACAAATGTGTGTGTGAAATGATTTCTTGTTTCTTAAAATAATCCCCTGTCTAATGTAATAAGGAAAACCTTCAGCTCAGCAGGTGGAGGCTCGGAAGAAATAACAAAATGAAAATGGACATAACAGTGTTTGAAAAGAAAACCAAGAAGGATCGACCCAACCTCAAACTGCAGATGGCACTATTGCTGCAAAAGATTCAAGCTAAATGCAAATAATTGGCCACAAAATGAGACTAAAAACGGTTTGAAATCATTTAAAACATTTTTAAGTTGAAGTGTACCATCACATAATAAACTGTGCAGCTGGGACGGGTGTTTAAATGTGTATGTGAATTTTTTTTGATCACACATTTTATATAATGTGTGCAATAAATCTTTGCAATCTGTTTTTGTTGTTATCATTTTTATTGTAAATAAATTTGGCTGTGTTGGGCATTGTTATATTCACACCTATGTTATGTATGTATGTATTTATTTATTTATTGTCATTATATTTAGGTAAATAATGCTGTCTAAATGGTGTCTGAAAAGATTTTGCTTTCCTCTAACTGCTCTTTAAAAAAAATGGTAAAAACATTGAATGAATAATATAATTTCTTTATTTGTTCATTAGGTAAAAAGCAATAATATCAATATAAAAATAATAAGCTGAATACTGAAATACAAATTTGTTGTTACCAAATTTTGCAAAGCATGTAACTTTTCATAAGGCACAGATGCATTAGCAGCAATATAAGAAACTCCTTTGTGAACAAAGAGAGTGGGTGTGGTCATTGAGTCATATGGCCCCTCCCTCTTTAGTTGACATATCCCCCACATCATCATAGTCTGTTAAAAAAAAAAAAAAAAAAAATCTTGTTTTTCATCCTTATATATTTTTTGAAGAGTTAGTTTGGATGAACAACAAAAATTTAAATAGTTGTAAAGTATAAGGTGACAATAACCTACCTAATTTTTTCCCATCTTCACATCATCATACTCCTCCTGATCTCCCTCTGATACACAAGAAACAAAACCTCACATTGTAATTTGTAATATAGCTTTTGTCATGTCACACACATCTCATGACTGACTGAGAGATTAAACCAATTAGATTAACCTGATAAATTCATGAGAATTCATGCCAGAAATGCATATTCAATATCATATATTCTGTCAAATTGTTTGATATCATGTTTGTGTATGAATTACTGCATGTGCATATTCCCAAAAACATTGCATTCTCTGTATGATATATGATTGCTGTCATATTTCTAAAAATTACTTTACATTCATTTAAAAGCAACATGGAGTTCGACCTCGAATCACACAATGGCCATATTCCAAGACTGAATGCGTTACAGCGGCTGGACGAAGGCTGTCCCAGTTTAAAGGCTCAAGTGCGGCCTCAATATGCATCTTTCGTTTCCCAGGCCATGAAGGATATGACTGGATCCTTCACAGCCCAGACTATCCCAAGATTCATTGAATGTCAGTGACGTCAGGAATTTTTTGAGAAAATGGGTTTCAGTTTTGGGTTTTGGCTTACTCGAATATCTTTTAGAGAGATTATACAAATGGACCTCAGTGAACTGATCCTGTTTACGCACATAAACATGCAGCTTTGTGGTTTGGAGTCTGATAAACTATCATCTACAAATTCATCCGATTACACATTAATAACCCAGAAAGATAAACAGTTGAAACCATCTGACATGCTCAGTGGAGAGACATTAACTAATATATTGAAATCTTTTTAAATTAATAAAAAAAAAGATTAGGTAGATGAGAACAACAGATGAGCTTTAATTCTACTGAGGATCAGATCTGTATCACTGAAGTCTCCCATCATTTCATCCCATTTGACTGGAGTCCCAACATTTTGTTTACTTGGCTGTTGTTGGCTTTCCTTTTCTTGCCAAGATTTTCATAATTTCTAAAAACATTAATATAGTTAAAGCTTTTAACATCCCCCCATGATGCCTCACCCCTCTGAGTGAAGTGATGTTGTCTGTGATGAATCTCATTATAAACAGCCTCAGTTGGTGTTCTGTGTATTCCTGTGTACCACTCAGAGAGAGCTGTGAGTATAGATAAACAAACCTGCTGTCAGTTCACAACACATAATTGATCAAACACTGAATATACAAATGGACCTCAGTGAACTTATTTAGACAAACTGTGGACCATGTATTGTTTTCAGATAGTTCAGTCTTTTTTCCAACGCTGTGTCAAGTTAAAAATGTAACTTTTTTTAGACCATGAGCTCTTTTTTTATTTTACTGCACTGCATCTTTGTTTTTTTAAAAGCTCAGATTCATTCGGTGTGAACAACCCCTGTTTATTCAGGTCACTGTATTTCAGGGTTAATTCACACTGCAAAAATTGATGACAATCATCAGATTACGTCAGAGTTTTTTTGAAAATCACCATACAGCTCAGACTTTCCACGACTCGACAAATGCAGATCGTACATATTCAGTTCATGGAAACAAACGAAGACTAATGGCAATAGACACTGACAGAGAGACACACTGATCCAACAAAACTCAACAAGCATGTCTGTTGATGTTGGTTGGCATCTGTCAATGCAGTTTAAACTAGTCTTAGTTTTATGTGGCTGGCCTTTTTTATAACAACTGTTGAACAGTCAGAAGGTTTCGATAAACTGCCACTGATTCAAAGAGCTGATGCAATCATCATATCATATTTTAAATTATTTGAAAATGTGTTTGGGGAACTAAGTTAGCTCTTTCTGTTCAAACTCTACAAATGCACCTAATATGAGCCCCTGCTTATCACTCTAAAACTTCACACAGGAAGAGACATTAACTGACACACACATAAACATGCAGCTTTGTGGTTTGGAGTCTGATGAACTATCATCTACAAATCCATCTGATTACACATTAAAAACCCAGAAAGATAAACAGTTGAAATCATCTGACATGCTCAATGGAGAGACTTTAACTAATATATTGAAATCTTTTTAAATTAATAAAAAAGATTAGGTAGATGAGAACAACAGATGAGATCTGTATCACTGAAGTCTCCCATCATTTCATCCCATTTGACTGGAGTCCCAACATTTTGTTTACTTGGCTGTTGTTGGCTTTCCTTTTCTTGCCAATATTTTCATAATTTCTAAAAACATTAACATAGTTAAAGCTTTTAACATTCTCCCATGATGCCTCACCCCTCTGAGTGAAGTGATGTTGTCTGTGATGAATCTCATGATAAACAGCCTCAGTTGGTGTTCTGTGTAATCCTGTGTACCAGTCAGAGAGAGCAGTGAGTATAGATAAACAAACCTGCTGTCAGTTCACAACACATAATTGATCAAACACTGAATATGAGAGTCTCTGAATCTCTCCTACCTCTCCTCATCACTCTCTTTCGCTGAATCAGTATAAGCAGTGGCACTAAGAGCACAACTCCCAGAACAATCACAAGCACTGGGGGGACGGAGAGAGACGCTGCTGGAGGAGTAATTGATCTTAATGCGGCAGAAGTAGTGAACAGTGACAAACCTGTAAAAATAATGCAAATATATATTTTTCAACAAAATATTATCAGCTCTAAATGCTCAAATAAATAATATTCCTCAGAGTTTTGCTGTGACCTGCACAGGTGAGTCCAGCGTGCTCTTTGTGGGAGCAGTCAGTTTGGTTTTTCAGGGAGAGAGGACAGTCCCACAGGTGAATCTCATTCCCTCTGCACTCGACTCTGTTCAGCCACACAACACCTTCACCAGCACCAAAGACTGAATTCCTATCAGCCCTCAGTGCTGCTCCACAACCCAGCTGCCTGCAGACCACCTGAGCATCGCTGATGTCCCACTGATCATCACAGACTGAGCCCCACACAGCGTTATGATACACCTCCAGCTTCCCAGAGCACCGGCCCTCCCCTCCACTCAGTCTGAGAGGAACATGATCTAAAACACATCAACCAGCACTGATCAGCAACATTCACATCAAAGTATAAAGTTGTGATGATAATAAAAAAAAAATCATAATAAACATACTTGAACACTGTCTCTTGTATGGAGATGGTGAGTTAGAACATGTCAGAAGACTCTGAGGAGACTCGCGTGTCTGATCCTCTGAGATTAAAACATGTTAAAATTTCATTTACCACTGAATAGAGCAAAATAATTAAAAGACAAAAAATTAATCATTTATTTTAAACAAACAAAACATGACCATTTCTAACCATCTTAAATGAGTTAAATATCATCTCACTTGAGCAGGTGATATTGGCGACTTCATTATCACAGTCATTCTGTCCCCAAGGTGAAGATGGACACTGCCATAAAGTGGAATCATGTCGTCGACAATTAAGTTTATCAAGCCAATTATGAGACTTCAGTCCCTCTGAATAAATGGGTTCACTGCCAGATCTTCCACAGTTCAGCTCTTGACAGATCAGACTCACTGTGTCTCTGTCCATCTTGTTGTAACACACATTACCCCAGGATCCATTGTAGAAAACCTCCACATTCCCTTCACAGCCCTCAGTTAACCTGATCTCTTTAAACTCTAGATGGAATAAAATTAGAACCAAAGAATTTTAAACAATTTAAAAATATATATAATTCCATTTCCTTAACAGTTCTGTTAACAATTATTTTAGTGCTTTTAAGAAATAAATATATATATATAAAAAAAAAAATATCTAATCCACTGCCAGATGACAGGGCGTTTTTAATAATAAAAAATACAGAAAAGTTGTAAGATGCATGTCTTTGATTTACTAAACAGAGCAGACTCAGAGTCATTTGTTTGGGAATCAGACTACAATAGTCATGCTGTGTGTTTCAAGAAGACGAGTCACTAACAGTGTTGCAGAGCTGAGCGCAGGAAACTCTGTACTGTACTCCATCCACATCAGAAAAACAGCAGATACATGAACCGTTACAGAAATCAGTTCTGGTATTTTTTAAAAATTTAAATGTGTCTGAATGATAACAGTTCTCAGTTCCCAACCCCACTCTTTTTATTTGGCACAGGTTACTGAATCTTCAAAAAATTACTTAAATTATTATTATTTATTGTTTACCTGAGCACACAACTCCTACATCCTCCTTGTGCTGACAGTCATGTTTTCCCCAGCCTGGAGAAGAGCAGCTCCACAGGGACGTCTCATTCCCCTCACACTCCACCTCATCCAGCCATATGGGTCCAGAACCAGGACCAAACCAGGCTGGTACCTGCTGGTTACTGAGGGCCACTCCACACTGCAGCTGTCTGCACACCACATGGGCATCTTTAATATCCCAGGAGTCATCACACACTGTCCCCCATGAGCCGCTGTGAAAAACCTCCAGCCTCCCTGCACAGTCTCCCCCAGAACCCACCAGCCTGATGGACCCGCGACCTGATATTCAGAGAAAGAAAAACACATTATTGACCACAAACAACTGAAGAATCTGCCCAGATGTTGTTCTTCTCACCAAGGCAGGTGATTGACAGCCGTTGTGTGGAGCTGCAGTTGAGAGTTTGTGGAGAGCTGCAGTTCCTCAGATGAGCTTCACTCCCAGAGCACTGGAAGCCCGTCACACACTCATGACTGTGTTCAGGACTGGATGAAGAGGAGCCGTAGAAGTTCAGCACAGAGCCACAGCCCAGCTGTCTGCAGACCACGGAGGATTCAGTGAGACTCCAGGAGTCCAGCAGAACTCTCCTCCAGACCTGATGGATGAAAACTTCCAGCTCTCCCTCACACTGTCTCTCTCCAGACAACCGCACCAGACCATCATGAAGAGCTAGAGAGGAACCTGAGTGAAAGATGTGGCATTTTATTAAATTGACATTTCAAAAATGACATTTTGATGTCATTGCAAAATGACATAAAAACATAACCACAATGCAGAACGGTGTTATTGCTTAGAACACACAATGAGATTACTCAAATTGTAATCATCTCAGTGAAAAATCTGATTTGAAATATTTTAATTTAGATTTGTTCATAAAAGTAAAAAACATATTTTATTTGTAAATGTAAAGTTTTTATAAAATACATTTTTATTATCAGATATTTTCATTTTTAAATAAAACATTGAATTAATGAATAGCTACACATTTTGAAACAATTACGTTTTATTTATTTTCTACACATTCTGAACAATTATACTTTTAAGCAGTATATTGGCAGTTAATATGTTAAATTAATAGTTAATATGCTACACTGTAAGATTAGGTCACAGTCTGTTAATATGAAGGAATTTTCTGTATTGATTTTTCACAGGTGTTTTACCTGCATTTTAAATGATGCATTGCTGTTTGTTGTATTTTAGGGCTAAAGAAAATGTCTGTAAACTTAACAAATATTGTTCTGACCCAACTGATTATCAATTATAGGTACAAACTAATAACAAGGTTTATCATAAATGAACAATTACTACTGAACAATTGTAACTAATTAGGGCCCTATGATTTCTGCGATTCAGTAAACGCGGACAGAATCACGGAATCCAGTCATAAAAACGTAATTTACAGTTTAATGCGGAATGGGTCAAAGTTTGGATGAATTAATCAAAAGCAGGTCAAATCAAATCGCGATATGGACTAGTAGCTATCTGTAAATATTAATCCGCAAAGGTCGATTCAAATATGAATCCTGCATGTTCTACAGGTTTCTGTATGAATGGAGCAGATGCGCGGTTTTGATGCTCGCGGTGATTTCAGCGTCTGCCGTCTCAATGAGGACATAAAATACATAACAATATCTCCAAAACTGATCTGAGAGTCACTTCACGAGCATTTTACCATTTCATTTGAGTAAATCTAGCAGTCATATCATATACACACAGAACTTTAAAAGGTATTCACGGCAACCCGTCAAAATAAAAGTTCGGTTTAACTTATTAAAGACATTGTACCAGAAATAGGCTATATTACTATTATTATTTAGTAGAATGTACTACTACTACTACTGTTGAAAAGTAATAAAACGTTATGTTTTATGAAATAATCACAAAATATTTTAATTTTGTAAATCCCCTTTATTTGCCAAAATTGTATTGTTTAATTTTCATTAATTAAAATATAAATTAAATCAATGTTTTATGCCTTCATCTGATAACCAGTAAAATATAAATACACAACACATAATTTCTGTGGGGGGGGGGTATTTAATAAGGCTACTGTAAGAATAAATAAAGATTGTTTGTATGCATTCAAATAATTAGACATGCTAAAACACAGAATTTGGTAACAATAAAACATGAGGTGAGAAAAAAATAAAACATTTCATACAGCCCTAAACATGTCATTTTTGTTACACTTTTAATACATTAATGTTAAATTAATTTTCATGATTTTAATTAAGTAGACATGCTTTTTGATTAATAAAATTAATAAATAAAAAGGAGCCCAGAAAAATGAAAATGGAAAAAAAAAACAGAATTTAGAAAAAAATAAAACTGAATTTGGGAAAAAATAAAATGGATATAGGCAGTGTTCGAACTATACCGTGGACTTTGGGGAGGCCCACTTTTTTTTTTTTTTTTTTTTTTATTATAACGGGGGGGGGGGGGGTCGTGCGCTCGCTTACAATGACTTACAAAGATACACACCAGCTACAAGTGTATGCACTACTTGCTTTATGCAAGCACTATATAGGATAAATCACTATACAGTATTTACCCTAGTATACTTTATCGACACGAATTGATAGGTGAAACAAACAGCCACCCACAAATAGTCTATTTAGCTTCAGGCTGTCAATCGAGTGTCACGCAGACCTATAACAACCCAGCCACAACACATAATTGTGAATAGCATGCCTTACCTTAACACAGAATGCCTTGGGTTCTTTTTGCCATGGTTGCTATATGATGCTAACTACAGAATGGATTTCAAGGACTTCGCGCGCAGATCAACGGCCTCCAACGTTTATATTTTGTTCTATGAATCTTTGAGTTAACATACTAAACATGAGTGGAATTAGCACCGCAGCGCCCCCACACCTTGATGCTCATGACAAGAATAGCGTAGTTATCTTTATTGAAGTGAATTAGGTTTAAATCGCCGTCATGCATGAATCAAATGATATTTTTGCAATTTTACACATAATAATCCACGATGATCACATTACACAAAACTGAAATTGCACGTCAAAATAACACATTGTCAATATTTTTTGAGACCCCCCAAAATTTCACAAATCACTTTTTCAGGGGAGCCCATGTCTTATTAAGGGGAGCCGAGCTCCCCCTAGCTCCCCCGTAGTTCGCACCCTGGATATAGGGCCCTATACAATGTATGTGCTGCTAGACAGCTCTCTGAAGACTGATGTGCTGTTTGGCTGGCTAACTGTTGAATAAGACACTTTTCAAAAGTTGCAAAAATAAATGTTTAAAATAGCTAAATTTGTTGCTAGGTTTTTCAATAAAATCTCCTCACCAGAGCAGATGACTCCAACATCTCGTCTATGAGAACATTCAGCTCGACTCCATGAAGAGATGGAACATTCTGAGAGTTTTGTTTCATTCCCGTCACAATCAAACACATCAGCCCAGATTTCACCACTTCCCTCTCCAAACCAGTCTGATCCCACAACAGACACAGCAATCCCACAATTCAGCTGTTTACAGAGGACACTGGCAGCTCTCATATCCCAGCATGCATCACACACTGTGCCCCATTTACTGAGATACTGATGTTCAACTCGACCGGAACAGATGTCAGGACCATTTACCAGTCTGAGATCAGTGTATCCTGGACAAACAACTGACAGCTCTTTTAAACAGTATGAAACTAGTGTCAAGATAATTGAGCAATACAACAGAAGTGTGTTACATGTAATTAATCTAAAGAGAAGTCAAATGTTAATACTCAACCAGAACAGATCACTCCCACATCATTGTCGTGGGAACAGCTGTGTATCTGTGAAGATGATCGTGGACAGTCGTGTATCTGAGATTCATTTCCTCTGCACTGAATCTCTTGTGTCCACATCTGAGCGTCTCCTTTGCCAAAAGCAGCTGCTCCCAGCACCTGTACAGGAGCCCCACAGTCCAGCTCTCTACACACAACCTCTGCATCCTGCTGGTCAAAGACAGTGTCACACACTGAACCCCATGTGTTCCCATAAATCACCTCCACTCTACCAGAGCACAGGTGAGACCCGTCCACAAGTCGAAGTCCTTTTTCTGAGTTGTTGAAATATAAGAGCAGATTATTAATTAAACATCTCAGCTGGAACACTAGAGAAAACTGTCATTCAATTTTGACATTTTTTATTTAATTAATTCACTTAATCTGCACTAAATTTATATGTACGGTGACCCGGAGGGAACATGTTCGGTTCACTTAGTTTTTTCGTGGTCAGGAGATCATTTTGTTAATGCACTGACATCCTTATGCTGTGGCCTCAAGATCCTGTTATTTAGGCTAATTATTATATTAACTATAAGCTACCGGTCTATGTGCGTGATGTAGACAGCATTTGAATGAAGTTTATCATGAATAAATGTTACATAAAGTAATAAAGTACATAAAATAAAAAAGGCCTACAAGAAAATATTTTTATCCATCCCACAGTCTTGCGATCCATTAACTGATCATCTCTTTCTCATAATATCTGTATATTATTATTATTATTATTATTATTATTATTATGTATTTGATTTAGGCTATTTTCCTTCATTTCGATTTATTTACTTAATGTTCTGAACAGTTTTGTAAATAATAGCTTACTGTAAATGCCTGACATCATGCTATATGACTCTATATGACTCTATATGACTCTATATATAATTCACTATATGAATTTGTAATGGAAGTGCAGTTTAAATGTTGAATTTAACATATATTTAATTTTATGTCGGCTAATTAATAGACTATAATTATACATTTTAGTTGATGAATGAATCATTCGTGAAGTTTAATTTGTAAATGAAAAACACAACATGCTCATTTATCATCACATACGGCATAAATACAATCATAATCATAAATAAGTCAAAACTTTATTGTTATAATTGTCAGGTGTTTACAGTATATATATTTGCTAAATATATGGTAGAATAATAATACTAGCATAATTATACAGAATGTTAATTATGTAAAACGATACACGAATTGAAACAGGAAATAAGCATATATAACAATAAATATAAAAATATAGCCCTAACCAGTTAATATAATAATATTATTATAATATTATCATATATAATATTATAATAATAATATTATTATATAATTATATAATATTATATAATAGTAATAATAATAATATTATAATATAATATAATATAATAATAATTATATAATAGTAATAATAATAATAAAATACAAATATATTAAATAAAAAGACACGATCAGTTAACAGATTTACAAGACTGTGGGATGAATAAAAATGTTTTATATATTTCTTATAATCGCAGGTTTCTATGGTCAACATAAAGATGTCGTTAATCTCGAGGCCAGACAAAACTGAACATGTCCCGTCCCGCTCACCGTATATGTATGTAATTTTATCTTCCATCCGTAATTTTATAATCTTCATTAAATAAACAACGTAAATAAGATTGTCAAATCAGACTGTCTGAATATACAAAAGACATGACATATTTAATGATGATTCTCTTCATCATAGTTTATTGTGATAATAAGGAATTAGGATTAAAATATTATGAACAAATCAATTAAACAGACTGCCTGTTTCATAAGATTGATAGTGATGTTTGTAAACACCAGCATAAGTTATTGCTTGAGTGAGAATTATGAAAGAGAGATGAAATAACAGTCTGAGGTTTGGATCAGTTTACCTGAACAGACGACACCAGCATCTTCATTATGATTACAGTTCTGCTGTGCATACCGGCTGTCTGAACTGCAGTCTTTCAGTGCAGTCTCTGATCCACTACAGGATACATAAGCCATTGAAATTGGTCCTGATCCTTGTCCAAAGTGAGCATCATATGTTGCTTTTACAGCCGTCCCACAGTCCAGCTCTCTACACACCACTGCAGCATCAGCAATATCCCAGCCATACTGACACACTGTTCCCCAACGACCATCATTATAAACCTCCACTCGACCAGCACAGGGATTATTACCATTCACCAACCTCACACTCACACTGTCTACACATGAGAGAGAGACAATCAGTGAACATACCAAACATAGCATGTAGTAAAGTGTAACATTATGTAAATTATTTCAGTTCATTTTAAAGAATAGATTACCTATTGACCTTCAGTATGTACTTAGACTACTTACCAGAAGTTATGAGTTTTACCATATAACACAGAAACATCAGCATCAGACAGTTCTCCATCTTCTCCTTCTGCTCGACACACAATATTTCATCAACTCAGAACAGAGCTTTCTCGTCTGCTCCTCAAACACACTGAAGAAACTGGCTCCTGTCAGCCCCCTAAAGAGAGAGAGAGAGACTCACAGCTGCCAATGACACTCACTGTTACCTTATTAGACACAACAGAGGAAATCATCAAACACAATCAGTGACAAATCAGAAAGCAGCATTTTGATTTTCTCCATATATATCAATAAAGTGTCAGCGCTGATGAGCGGGAGTCCTCCTCCAGCGTGAAGAGACACTTCACTGAGGACAGACTCGTGTCAGTCAGAAGTCAGTGTGGAGATAAAGTCACACTAAACTTAAAGCAGATTGATACAGAAACACTGCAGCTTATATTCAGCATCAAACCTGAACCTGAACACAGCAGATACAAGCTCTGATCACTGACTTCTGTAAGTCTGAACACTTCAAACACTTACACAAACTTACTAGAACCAATTTCCCGACTAATATTAAAGAATTAATGGATTTTACTAATTTGTTCTTTTATTCTAACCAAGGAAACAATAAAAATATGATTACACCATAATGTAAACTGTATTGCTGCTAAAGCTATTTTGATGAGTTTTAATTAAATTAAAATTATCTACTTTCATTAAGTATAACTTTGAGAATAAAATAGCAGCAATAATCATGTGTTTAATACTGTGATGCTGCATTTGTCCAGCAGATGGCAGCAAAACACTTCTTATTGTAAAGAGGAGCAGACGAGAGTCTTGTCCCTGTGTTGCTGCACGAGGAGATTCTCACTAGTGAAAGTATTACAGGACAGCCTCCATTATGTGGAATGCCAAAGATGCCAAAATAATAAATAAATGAGTATATAAATATACTAAGAAAATAAATAAATAAAATGTGAAAAAATAAATGAGAATTTCTACTTATATATAATTATTTATGTATATTCGTATTGTTTTCAACATTTATTTTTCCTTTATTTATTTATATATTTATTAATTTCCATATTTATGTATTATTTATATATGTATTTGTCACATTTAAATAAATGTGAAAATATATAAATGTTGACAAATACATATATAAATAAAAGTGAAAATAAATAAGCGTATAAATTAATAAATGAAAAAAATAAATGTGGAAAAAATGCAATTATACATATTTAAGGAAATATAGAAATACATAATATTTGTTGTTTTACATTTCTTTGTAGATGTATGTATTTATTTGATCAGTTTCCAGGTCACGGCTGGAGAACAGAGGAAACGAGGTCGCATCAGTTTGAGTATTGAGAAGCACCTTATCTGAACCTAGGGCTGGACGATATGGCCAAAATTTATATCACGCTATATTTTTAAATTACGGTCGATACGATATAATTCCGATATCGATATGAACACTTAAAAAAAGCCTCATAAAAACTGCCAAGAATGCCCACAACAGATGTCTGTACCTAAAAACTTATGAAAAATGAACTTGCTAAGTCTATGAACTCCTATTAAACTATATCATATTTTAGGGGGAGAAAAACAACACAAATAAATTAATGTTCACCTTTTATTTGTATTTAGCCTTAATACAAACAAGAAATGCAAAATCACTGTCAAATAAACATCTCAGACTCACCTTATTAATATTAATATCTTTAACTTCAAACTATAGGCTAACATACTCTACCAGTCAAAAGTTTTTGAACAGTAAGATTTTAATTTTTTTTAAAGAATTCTCTTCTGCTCACCAAGCCTGAATTTATTTGATCCAAAATACAGCAAAAACAGTAACATTTTGAAATATTTTTTACCATTTAAAATAGCTGTTTTCTATTTGAAAATATTTGAAAATGCGAGTTATTCCTGTGATTTCAAAGCTGATTTTTTAGCATCATTACTCCAGTCACATAATCCTTCAGAAATCATTCTAATATTCTGATTTGCTGCTCAAAAAACATGAATTATGTTGAAAACAATGGAGTTTTTTTTAGGTTTCTTTGATGAATAGAAAGTTCAGAAGAACAGCATCTATCTGAAACAGAAATCTTTTGTAACATAATAAATGTCTTTATCATCACTTTTGATCAATTTAAAGATTCTCTGCTAAATAAAAGTATTAATTTATATAATTTCCCCCCCCCCCCCAAACAAAAGAAGAAAAAAAAAAGTATACTGACTCCAAGTGAGTTGCTGCACAAAACAAACAAGAAAATTGAGCAACAAGAAGAACATGTTGCTGGAGACGAGCTTATTATTGAAAATGCAATCTGATTGTCTGCCAGTAGGAGGCGCTGTGAGAGCGGTCACTAGCGGTTTCCCCGGTAACGGCTGTAATCTAAGCAGCTCCGCTCATGAACGCTACTTTATCAGATAAAATGAAAATGCCATCAAAACTATTCTGAAGACAGTCGGTTCCCTTCAGAGATACAGTCATATAAATCACCCGCGCTGCGTTTTGATTTTGAAACATGCAGTGCTCATGTTTATTCAACGAAGTCAAACACCACAAATAAATCAATGTATTAAGGTAATGTATATCGAGATATCGGAAATGTATTTAAAAATCATATCACCGTTACAGAAAAAAAAATATATCGCGATACATATTGATATTGAATTATTGTCCAGCCCTGTCTGAACCCACTTATCTGATAACAATAATTTATTCAGTCACTCAGATTTTGTTTTGAAATACTAATTTACAGTATCCTGGAAAGAATTTAATATAGCTTTCAATCTCTTTGGAAATGTGTATGCTCTTTAGAAACAATAATAATGGCTCAATGATTTCTGCTGAATTCACTGTGGTTGGTTCTATTTGTGTCTCAAAGCAAAAGTATAATTACAAAGTCAGATTCTATTTTTGGACTTTGTTACCTCAATTCCTTCCGCAGTTTGCTATTGAAATAATATTTATGATGATATTAACTGGCCACATGTGTGGTCACTCCCTCAAAAAATGTTTCCTAATGAATAAAGTTAAAGAAATATCTATAATATTATTCACAGATTTTACCCTGTTAAGCATTACATACAAAAATGTTAAAATATCATTGACATCCTTCTCTTTTTGTCAGTCTTTACCTAAAACTATAAGTCATTTGTTTTGGGACTGTCCTTTCAATCCTTTTGGAGTAATATTAATGCTTTAATTATTCAGAATGTTTTACGTGATTTTTCTTTGTATGATAATTCTTTTTGGGTCAGAGTTTTTTTGGGGTCAGTGTTTTTTGGGGTCAGTGTTTTTTGGGGTCAAAAAAACTTACATATAAAAACTGTAGTTAGTAACGTAATTAATTTTAGGTAATGTATTCTGACTACTTTTTAGATAACGTTTTTATCTAACTTGTATTAAACTTACCATTAAACGTACCATACTGATATAAAAAAGCAAATAGAAAGAAAATGTATTTAAAAAATTTAATATCATCATCATAAAATGCATTAAAAATGACATTAATTCAGGGTTTCCCAAACTGGGCTTAATGTAAGAACTGCAGTGAGTTTGAGAGTTGATTAAAAAGCTAATAATTATTTAAATCATAAAAATGTAAAATTAATTATTTGAACACTTGAACACTAAAAACAGAAATATATAATTTTGTCTTTCAGGTCAGACTTCCTGATTCAACAGTTAATGTCATTCTGGATATGATGATGACAGTGTTTCACAGCTATACATCACCAGTATTTAGTAACTTGCATAATTATGTCATACATGGTCTAATTGCTTGAGAGGCACTTTATTCACCCAAATTCAGAAACATGGTTTGAAAATTGATTTTCATGACATATACATGACCATTCTATATTGTGAATATAGACAAAACTAAATGTATGACACAAAGTAGGATTTTTAGAGAGGAAATTTTAAAAGAGAGAAAAAAAGATGAATTAGGGAGAGTCAATCAATTATGAAGGATTTACTGCCATTGTGTGAATAATATGTAATGTAATCCATAAAAAAGTAACTAATCTGATTATGAGCATTTTAAAATGTAATATCTATTTCTCTATTTTTTTCATGATCTGATTTTAAATGAGCTTTCATTTTATCAGGTTTAAAAAAAATAGTCTGCAAACCAACTTTTTTTTTTTATTCAGCATGAAAAAGAGAGAATAACATGACCTGACCATATTTGTTTGGACAACAACCACAGATTAATAAGATGAATTAAAAGGGCTCATGTACCCGACACAAAGGATGCTGTTCTCCTCAGAGGAGCGCTCACTGACTCAGAAAGAGCCTCTGTTGGGTTGCATTCATATCTCAGAGCATTTATGTCTTATTGGAGACATTAGAAGTGGTCTGGATAAATAATGACACTTAAAAACTTTAATAGCATTGATTTAAGATAAAAGTTGAATAGTCTAATTATTCAGAATAACAATATTTAGATTCAGAACCATTAATAGCTGCACTACATAATTCCTCCACAAGATGGAAGTAATGCACATATAAATCTATTGTTATAATTGATTGATTGATTTAATAATAATTAGTAGTAGTACTTTTCATTACTTTTTTATGAAAACATCAGTTACATGACCAGAGAATTAGATTTGGGTTATTTGGTAATTGTTTTTTTTAAAAATACACAAATAGTTTACTATTAAGATAATAACAATAGGCCATAACCCAATACAACTAAAATTCAATAAAAGCAATAAGAAAAGTTAAATTACAAAAAAAGATTTCAAATAGAAATATTACTCAAACTATTGAGTTTTCAAATGTCTTGATCCAAGGCAGTGTCTGTGATTATTGAGTCATACAGACCCTTCCTCTTTGTTTGACTCCTCCCCACATCATCATAATCTGTTATTAAAAAACTAAATCTTAAATTATGGTAAATGATGCGTTTATATGAATATTTAAAATGGAGTCTATCTTGAAAAATATATAAATAAAAAATGAAATATGGTTACTAAAACAGATTTCTCAGATCTTCACTCATCACATCATCATACTCCTCATCAACTTCTTCTGATCACAAGAATATCATAAAGTGTTTTATAAACTAGTGACATCTAATAGTTTAAAGATCTACAAATCTAGTTTGAGCTCAAGCGTAGTTCAGGCCACAGTGTGACAGCGGCATCAGCTGATCATAACTCCTCACACTACAATTAATAAGATATAGAAGTTCATCCGTACTCACACTTGCTAATAGTCTGTCACACAGACACGCGTTCACACCGCGTTCACACTCGCTCTGGCTGCTCTGCAGAAAGATTCATGGACGCTCTGAAGATCGAATGATTGGTCTGGTCTTGTAAACTTTATTTAAGCAAACAAGCATGTTGATCTTGTGCAGACTGACCACAAGTAGGGTATAAGTTATATTCGAATGCACAGAACGACCGAATGTATGTAATCAGACTCTATTGCAAAAGTGATATTAATATGGGTTTCAATGATTAATTCTTTTATATTTGGTCCCTCCCAATCTTGAATATTTGACCTTAAAAATGAGTTTAGCATTTACAAGCTGGTGATGCTTCACCTTGGCAATTTAGTGTTATATCACAAAACTATACAAGACTATGAGACAGAGCAATTATGATTATGAAAAAGAAAAGTTTTCATGTACTTCCCTAGATTCTCTGGGCCCTTCAGCTAACTGTGTGCAAGACTATAGCAACTCAGCATCCTATTATTTTTGAAATAGTTTAAAAACAGCTACCACAGTTTAAACCTGTAATATTTACTTAATACATATGAAAACACAAACCAATACATTCTCACCTGTAACAGGTTAACCCATTTCTTCTGGATTTGAATCCCTGCGGTTTCTACAACCAGAGGCTGTGTAATTTTGTGGCATCTTGGAAAAGTGATTTTTGTCTGGAGCGGTCGAATGTGGCATCTACTACATATCTGTCACAACAGAAACGTCCTGGACTGCGTTTCTCGATAACAACAGATCTTAAGAGCTTCTCTATGTGAGAGATTATGATCGTTTGTAATGTTTTTACGTCTCCTTAACATGAACACGTGATACGAGCTTTAAGTGCTGCTTTAGAGTCGCTGTCCGTTCATGGAGTGCTGAAATATCAATCTATCTAGCTTTTTTAGGTAACGTTATAATCATTTGTAATTTACTTGATAGAAAAAGTTTGAAGTTATTTTTCTTTTGTCCCTTCAGATCATTTCTCCTCATGGTTCACCCCTAAACTCAAGAGTAATGAAATCTAAGGGTAGGTGTCTTGAACAACTATAGGAAACCTCACCTTCATGCTCATGCTGCATATGATTTATTCAGACTAGTTATTGAAATATAAAGAAGCACTCAACACTGCACGCTCTACCTACCTTTCCAGAGTTAATAATAAAGCAGTGTAAACCCAAGACTCTTTTCTCTGAGATTAACAAACTTCTCTAACTATAATCTTAAACAATGAATGCCTCTATTGACCTTTGTAAAACTTTTCAGTCATTCTTCCTACATAAAACTGGTGTCATCTACTAAGCTTCTTCCCCATCTGCTCCTCCAGATTTTTCTCCTTCTCAGTCTGTCCACTCGTTCTCAACCTTTTTACCTACTAACAGGGGCGGACTGGAAGAAAATTTCAGGCCGGGAAATCTCACTCTCATCCAGGCCATCCCATACACCCACAACAAATTTTAAACCGGACAACAATATTTTTTGTATGGCCATCATCATCATTGCATAAAAAAGTTTCAATTCCTAGGATGGGGCCATGCAAAATAATTAAAGGTTATCTTTTGAACTTCCATTTTCCTTTTTAGTCTCTTCATTTTGCCTGACATCTCTATGTCTCGCATGTGTATGTTTACTTTTTTCACTAATTTTCTTGCACCTGTCACTTTTCCATCAACACATCTCCACCTTGTTGCAAAACAGCCACCTCATTATAATTTGTTTGCACATTTATTTTAGAAAAAAATAAGTATTACATTATTGTTTTATCTTGTCAAAATTAGCACAATAGCTACATCTTGAATATATCTTTATAGAAAAATCTTAAAATTGAATATGTTTTTGCATTATCATGGGTCATGTTTTGTCCAAAGGACAATTATCCATGGTATTATTAGACCTATGGTAAAAGTAACCATGTTTTTGGTGGATTGATTTCTATTTGTATAACCAGAGTTTTACTACAAATACCATGGTGAAACTATATCGTGTAGAAAAACCATTATTAATTTGTGGTTACCATGGTTTAACTATAGTAACCATGGTTTTGTTTTTATTTTTAGTAGTTAATTGTCCTAAGGGTTGTGTTGTTGTCTGCCATAACTCATCCTAAACCCGTTATAAAACTATGTCAATATTTGTCTGCTAAATTCCTTCTCTTTACAGTAGTTATTATGTCCTTTTGTTAAGTTTGCAGTAATTGACTGCTACTGCTAACATTTGCTAGCAGTTTAATGTTTAAAGATAAACAAAGATAAGACTACAATAGTCTATGTACGGATGTAACTGGCCTGCACTTGAAGCCCTGAACAGGACAATTAAGACTCTCTGCTTCACCTGGACGCTTCCACTCCATTCTAGAGTCTCGCGTCCTTTTGGCGGACGCGCGGATGCGCGGAGCGCGCGCGAGGCGAATCGCGTTACCAGTCAAGACTAACCGATTCATGATATATTAGAGTTTTATTATTGAATGGCGAATTCGGAAATTATCACTTTAGTACATTCGGCTGGCAACAAAAACAACAACAACAACAATATTTAAAACAATTAATAATAAATAATAATAATAATAAAAAATAAATAAATGTAGGGCAGCAGGCCAAATTGGCTGCCAGGCCAGCGGGAATTCTCCCGGTGCTCCCGATGGCCAGTCCGCCCCTGCCTACTAATACATCTGAGGTTGAACAGCTGATTACTAAATCTAATTTCTCTTCCCAATTTCAACTCACTCAAAAACTTCTTGCCTACTCTCATATCACCCATATGATAAACAGATCCCTTGATACTGGTTATGTTCCGCTAGGCAGAGGTGGGTAGTAACGAGTTACATTTACTTTGTTACATTTACTTAAGTATACTATATTTTTTGGGTAACTAATACTTTTAGAGTATATTTAAAAATGGGTACTTTTACTCTTACTCAAGTATATTTTTAGAGAAAAAACGGTACTTTTACTTCGTTACTGTGAGCGACGCTCCTCTCGTTACTTTATTTTAATGAAATACAAGTTAAAAATGCTTCAGTTTATTCCAAACACGCCGTCTACTTTTCTCTGGGCAATGAACGATGCCCATTCATTCTTTTGAGTCGATTCTGTTTAAAGGCTTTATCTAACCAGTTGGCAAACCAGTGAATCGGTTCGCGAATCAGTTTGAATGATTCGTTCAGTTCCCTGCTTCACGCGCTGACTGAGTCGTCTGAAGCGGTTCACTCAGATAACATCAAGAGCGATGAAGACGTGGCTTTGGATCTACAGTCAATTGAAAGCAAATCTGCAAAGGCTTGTTTGCTAGAGCTATATGAAGATCTTTTATTAGATGAACACCGTGTGTGTCGTCTACTGTTCCACAGGTATAGGCCACGATACCACTATGACATTACCAGTTTGTTGCACATGTAGGCCTACCTTATACATTAAATACAACGTATAATTTATACATTAAATAAGCTGTCACAGAGTATGAAATGAACACCCGCCAAACCCGCGTTAGCTCTGTGCAGCTATTTTTGCCTATGATTTTTACAATATTTAGCTTGCAAAAATATAGGCTACATTTGTTTACATTTTGCAGAACAGAAGATCCGTCAATGTGCATTTGTTTCGTTATGTTCAGATGTCGGTAGCAGTCATGCGAGGTGTTTTCAGAGGTTTCAGTGTCAGAGGTTATAGAATCATACATAATTTACTTTAAAATATAATTTAATTCAGTGATGCAAATCAGAATTTTCATCAGCTGTTACTCCAGTTTTCGGAGTCATATGATCCTTCAGAAATCATTCTAATATATTGATTTATTACCAGTGTTGGAAACAGTTTTGCTGCTTAATATTTTTGGGAACCTGTGACATTTTGTTCAGGATTCTTTGATGAATAGAAAGCTAAAAAGAACAGCATTGATAACAAATCAACACATTGGAATGATTTGTGAAGGATTGTGTGACACTGAAGACTAGCGAAAAAGGCTGATGAAAATTCTGATTTGCATCACTGAAATAAATTACATTAAAAAATAATAAAAAAATATTTTGAATGGCAGTGTGTGTGTGTGTGTGTGTGTATGTATATATATATATATATACACACATACACACACACACATACACATTACATAAATGTAATTTATATATCTAAATAAAAATAGACTATATTCAGTATATGATCCAAAGTAACTAGTAACTAACTACTTGAGTAGTTTTTTTATCCGATACTTTTTTACTCTTACTCAAGTAACTATTCAGACGATTACTTTTACTTTTACTTGAGTAAATATTTCTATAAGTACTTTTACTTTTACTTGAGTACAGTTTTTGAGTACTCTACCCACCTCTGCCGCTAGGTTTAAAAATAGCTGCTATCACTCCAGTACTAGGAAACCAAGTCGGATCACTAACCTGAGTAACTTTAAACCAGTTTCTAATCTTCCGTTTCTAGCTAAGGTATTTAAAAAAGATGCTTGTCACACAAGTGCAGTCTCACTTGGATAAAGTCCCGCAGTGGCCGCCATGCCAGAGTCCAGTCATCATGGCTGCTATACCAGAATGTATTAGGGCTGTCTCAAGGCGTTTAGGACTAGCTTCCAAGATGATGGACCCTCCTTTGATGCCACAGAGGCCATATCTAAACTCTTTGCCTATATTGTCATGGCCAAGGAGGCGGTCTCTGAAACCTCTGCCCGTCCTATCATGGCCACAGTATTTCTGACTACCAGAAACCCTGTCTACAGGACATAAGTGACATACTTACTTACAGCTGCTATTTGTAAATGTATATCCCAAAGTAAATATCAACAACTTTTAGAAATATAAAAGTCCTCTGGTCTACAAATACAGGAATTATATGATATTTAAGTCGAAGGTGCTGTGAACTGTTACAGACTCATGGATCTGAAATCATAGCACAATATCCAATATACAAACTGACTGAATGTTGGGAAAAAATGTTTTTGTTTTATTCTCTCAAATTTCTAAGGCTACGTGATAGAAATGGTTTAAACCAGCGCAGTTGCAAAAATTTCAAAATGTGTAAAAATGTCTGGAAAGGCAAATTCAAACATTCTGAAAAGGCCATGAAAACAAAGATCAAAGCAAAGAAATCCTCAGAAAAAAATTAAATACAAAATGTAACATAAAACATTAGATTGCAGCTAAAACAAACAGTATATAGGATTGCTTAAACTAGACCACTAAAAAGCTTTAAAAAGATTTGAGGCAGATGGTTTCAGTTACACAGTCCTTCCCTGTTTTCCTGGCTCTACCCCCACATCATCATAATCTGTAATTAGAAAACATAAGTAAATTAATGTATCAATACATGTCACTCATATACTCCCTCTTTGTATCATCATTCTCCTCCTCCTCAACACCCACTGATATTAATGTATATTATCAATAACATAAAAATAATCCTCATATTTTACATGACACTTTACAATATAGAAGTATATCATTTGAATCCCACACCTGCTTTATCATTGGAGAACTGTGGTACAGTGACAACATCATCATAGTTTTCTGGTAAGTCATCTACAACAAAATAATGAAAAATGAAATGCATTCATAAATGTACAAAATTTTGAAACAGTACAAATGCATAATCAAAATGTAAAAATGAACCTTTAGCACGATGTCTCCAACCAGCAGTGATTACATCATCATAATCCTCTGCAGGAGCGGAGCCAGACATTATAAACATTCGGGGCTTAGCCCAAATGTTGTTGCCCATTGCCCATTTGGGTGAACTAACCCTAATGTTTAGCTGACAAATGTGCTTAAGTTGAATCATGCAGTAATGGGGTGGTCTAACTTCAAATCAAGGATCTCCAACAATGCCATTTAAATATGGGCTTCAGTGTTCTGAAGTGAATACATGAGGCCAACTGAAGAATATTTACTGTATTTATATTATATATTTCTTAAGGGAGTAGCATAAAGAGATAAACACTGGCATACAGGGCCGTACACAGGTTTTTACCCCCGAGAAAATTTTGATTTTCCTGACTTACATGTGTGCATTTTAAGATGTTTTAAGGCTCATAAATTGGATAATAATATAGGTTTAAAACCAAGTCAGTGGGCAGTAGTAGCATAAATAATTTTTCAAGATAACAGATTCTTAAACATGAGAATCATATTAAATGTTGCAATGAATGATCCACGCTACAAACTGTAAATAGAGAAGATATAGTTTATGTTTATGAATCTAATAAACTCAGTTATAATTATCTTGGTAGCCTTCAGTAAAATCACGTGTCTAAAATGATTAAACATGAATATTATTTTTTATATTTTTAATTCACAGAAATTAATCTTTTCCAATAAGTTTAAACAGATATTTACATTTTATGGGCATTTTTACCTTTATAAAGCCATGTTTTTCAAAGTGTCCATTATCTTTTGAGTCAAATTCTTACATTTAATCAGTCATTTAGAATAATAAGACATTTGGGCTGTTACCAAGCAAATGAAAACAACACAGTGTTGCATCTGAAGTGGCATTTTTGATATATTTACACACGTAATGCAAGACATGAATGCATTTAACTGCAATTACAAATGCATAAATGTTTTGATATATTAATCATAAAATGTTAAATACTATTATTTGAAATGATTTAAAACATGGAAAAAATTGGTAAAAAAAATCGGAACGTGAAATTAAACCCACCAATAGGTGGCAGCAAATCACTGTTAATGAGTCACTGCGATTGAACTGAATCATTTAAACGGTTGATTAATTCAGGAACGAAACGCCGTCATGTACGTTGCTCAGAGACACAAAACAGTGCTGTGGCTGTGTTTGGAATGATTTTTGCTGGCGAAATAGAGCAAAAACAGCCAATATGGTGTCTAAATTGTAAGTCTCTTGATATTAACCTATTATTTATTGAGCAGTTGTACAAACCCGATTCCAAAAAAGTTGGGACACTGTACAAATTGTGAATAAAAAAGGAATGCAATAATTTTCAAATCTCATAAACTTATATTTTATTCACAATAGAATATAGATAACATATCAAATGTTGAAAGTGAGACATTTTGAAATGTCATGCCAAATATTGGCTCATTTTGGATTTCATGAGAGCTACACATTCCAAAAAAGTTGGGACAGGTAGCAATAAGAGGCCGGAAAAGTTAAATGTACATATAAGGAACAGCTGGAGGACCAATTTGCAACTTATTAGGTCAATTGGCAACATGATTGGGTATAAAAAGAGCCTCTCGGAGTGGCAATGTCTCTCAGAAGTCAAGATGGGAAGAGGATCACCAATTCCCCCAATGCTGCGGCAAAAAATAGTGGAGCAATATCAGAAAGGAGTTTCTCAGAGAAAAATTGCAAAGAGTTTGAAGTTATCATCATCTACAGTGCATAATATCATCCAAAGATTCAGAGAATCTGGAACAATCTCTGTGCGTAAGGGTCAAGGCCGGAAAACCATACTGGATGCCCGTGATCTTCGGGCCCTTAGACGGCACTGCATCACATACAGGAATGCTACTGTAATGGAAATCACAACATGGGCTCAGGAATACTTCCAGAAAACATTGTCGGTGAACACAATCCACCGTGCCATTCGCCGTTGCCGGCTAAAACTCTATAGGTCAATAAAGAAGCCATATCTAAACATGATCCAGAAGCTCAGGCATTTTCTCTGGGCCAAGGCTCATTTAAAATGGACTGTGGCAAAGTGGAAAACTGTTCTGTGGTCAGACGAATCAAAATTTGAAGTTCTTTTTGGAAAACTGGGATGCCATGTCATCCGGACTAAAGAGGACAAGGACAACCCAAGTTGTTATCAGCGCTCAGTTCAGAAGCCTGCATCTCTGATGGTATGGGGTTGCATGAGTGCGTGTGGCATGGGCAGCTTACACATCTGGAAAGGCACCATCAATGCTGAAAGGTATATCCAAGTTCTAGAACAACATATGCTCCCATCCAGACGTCGTCTCTTTCAGGGAAGACCTTGCATTTTCCAACATGACAATGCCAGACCACATACTGCATCAATTACAACATCATGGCTGCATAGAAGAAGGATCCGGGTACTGAAATGGCCAGCCTGCAGTCCAGATCTTTCACCCATAGAAAACATTTGGCGCATCATAAAGAGGAAGATGCGACAAAGAAGACCTAAGACAGTTGAGCAACTAGAAGCCTGTATTAGACAAGAATGGGACAACATTCCTATTCCTAAACTTGAGCAACTTGTCTCCTCAGTCCCCAGACGTTTGCAGACTGTTATAAAAAGAAGAGGGGATGCCACACAGTGGTAAACATGGCCTTGTCCCAACTTTTTTGAGATGTGTTGATGCCATGAAATTTAAAATCAACTTATTTTTTCCCTTAAAATGATACATTTTCTCAGTTTAAACATTTGATATGTCATCTATGTTGTATTCTGAATAAAATATTGAAATTTGAAACTTCCACATCATTGCATTCTGTTTTTATTCACAATTTGTACAGTGTCCCAACTTTTTTGGAATCGGGTTTGTATAAAATCAATATCACATTTGTAACCATGATGATTTTTTAAAGAAAAAACGGCACTCTTCGTGTGATATTTATTA
Source organism: Aspiorhynchus laticeps (assembly GCA_023376895.1). Taxonomy (NCBI): domain Eukaryota; kingdom Metazoa; phylum Chordata; class Actinopteri; order Cypriniformes; family Cyprinidae; genus Aspiorhynchus; species Aspiorhynchus laticeps. Next base: position 21,588,634 of record CM041805.1, on the reverse strand, counting down.
ACAAAATGAAATTATATAAATATAAATGATCTGCCCCCTTATCTTGAATTATGTGATCATTCTTAATGCATATTAATAGACTGAATTGGCTGACATGAACTTGCCCAAGACATTAATGAGTGAACATAATTTACAAAAAGTAATCTGCTAGGTAAAAATGCTTAAGGTGAATGAGATGAGACGAGTGATGTGCTGAGTGATTGACAGGAGGCGTGGCTATGTAGGACTGTGGTGTGTGTGACGTGAGCTTGCTGCCTGTCGGAGACAGAGAGAGAGAGAGAAAGCACAGCTGATATCGTTTTATCGATCCTGCGGGAATGCGGCATTGAACCGTTTTAAATATTTCTGTAAAATATGTGTTGAAAAACTATATTTTTGACAAAACTACAGTATTAACGAACCCAAAAGATTCGGGGCTTTTGAAAAAACATTCGGAGCTCGAGCCCCAGAAGCCACCTCCCCGCTCCGCCCCTGATCCTCTGGTGTGATTTGTTACTCTTCTAAATTTTTTAATAATACAGAAAGAAATAACAGAAACTAAGTTTACTGTTCACATGCCAAAAATGTAATAAAATTAAGTGAAATCCTGTGATCAGTTAAAGTCACTGACCTGTTGGGCCTTTAGTGGTGCTGGTTTTATTATAGTAGCCAAGTTTGACACTTGCTGAAGATTTTGCTTTTAAAAAAAATTACATTTACATTTTGTCACAGTGTCATTCAGTCTGGAATTTGTTTTGCATTTGCACTATTTCCCTGCCTGTGCTGTCACGGTTAAAGATTTGATGATTTGAGTTGTACTTAAGTTCTCTCTGCTTCAGTTCAGTTTGTCTGGCCTCGTCCATGTTACATCTGTGCTAAAGCTATCCTGTGTTTGTATTGTGTTGGATTAAAGACTTTTGGAACATTCATCTTCATCTTTGTGCTTTTTACACCGCATAGTGTGACACATTCATTCATTTACCGGACGCTTTTATCCAAAGCGACTTACAAATGAGGAAAATAAGTGATTTATCATAAAGAGGCAAATAAACACAAGAAAGGCTATTATTATTAGTGCTATTATTGAGTCAAAAAAATATGAGTCAAAATTAAATATAAGCCAAAAAAACAAAACATTAAGACAGTAATTTAAAAAATGATCTGAAACAATCTTGATTTTAAAGGAATGTTGTTGTTTTTTAAACTGATAAAAAGTAAAACACCTTTTTTGATCTCAGAGTTCAATCCGCTCATCATGACATCATCATAGCTCCCAGGTGTGTCTTCTACAAATTCACACATTCATTACATTCAGAACAAATCTGAAATATCTATCTTCAACATACTGTTATGTTTTATTTTAAAAGTATATTCTATGCTGTAGTAGAGTAAGAGAGAGACACCTGTCTCACGATCTGCTTTCAGTCCATCAGTGATGACATCATCATAGTATCCCGGAGTGATTTCCTTCAGCATCTCTTCTGCATCAACACACAATATGTTTGGATACAAAACCCAAAATATGTTCTTGAGATCAAGATATGACCCAAAATATTTCAGATCATGAGACAGAATTTATTAAACATTTGGTAATGAATCATGTGATCACTGACCTTTTAGGCCACTGCCATTGGTGACATCATCATAATATGCAGTCTTGAACTCTTTTGCTAAAAAAGGAGAGCAGACTGTTAATATATAAGTAAACAGAAGTATTTGAATAGTACTGAGTCATTAATCAAATATGTAACAGAATTTGTTAAATTTATTTATTTATTTAGGTGAACTCTTTAAAAAGAATTTGAGTGGAATGTGACATAAATATACGCTTCATCTCTCTAACCTGAGATAAACTCATCAGCATCTTCATACCCAGAATGCAGTTCTTCAGAAAGACTCTCTGTTAAAGGAGAGCAAAACAACATGTTCATCATTACAAACAGACTGAATCCTCATTTCCTTTGCATCATAAAGAAGACAACGCAGCACAAATATTAGTTATTCACATTTCAAAAGCATTAAAGGCAGAAATCCCTTTTTGCTGAGCCTATTAGCAAACACACAAATCTATCCTCACATGAACCCATTCCTCACTGCCTTCCAGAAATACACACACACACACACACACACACACACACACACACACACACACACACAAACGCACCTACACTTAAAAAATATATGAACACCTCCTTATGACAATCTAAAAATACTCACAGGAAGAGACACACACACACACACACTCTCTCTCTCTCTCGCTCTCTCTCTCACACACACACACACACACACACACACACACACACACACACACACACACACTCTCTCGCTCTCTCTCTCACACACACACACACACACACACACAAGACATGCACCTGCAGCTCTGTGGTTTTCTGTCAGGAATTCTGTGGTTTGAAGCAGGAGGTTTAACAGGACTAATAATAGATGATCATCAACTGTCTGACAGACTCTTATTAATGGTATTAAATGAGATTGATGGCTCATGTCTCACCCCTCTGAGTGAAGTGATTGTGTCTGTGCTGAATCTCCTCATAAACGGCCTCAGTCGTCGTCCTGTGTCTCCTCTTAGAGAGAGCTGTGAGTGTAGACAGACAAACCTGCTGTCAGTTCACAACACATGACTGATCACACACTGAATAAGACACAATATGACAGTCTCTGGATCTCTCCTACCTCTCCTCATCACTCTGTTCTGCTGAATCAGTATAAGCAGTGGCACTAAGAGCAGTAAGAGCACAACTCCCAGTACAATCACAAGCACTGGGGGGACGGAGAGAGACACTGCTGGAGGAGTTTGTGGAGGAGAGACTGATGTTGAGCGCACTGGAGGAGAAACTGGAGGAGAAGCTGATGTTGTTGTGGCAGGAGTAGTGGACACTGACACATCTGTCAAAACAGACACAAACACATTTAAAATCATGATTGTCTTAAACACATAAAAATAAGTTAAAAAAAAGATTAGTATTTGTCAGTATTTTGCTGTGACCTGCACAGGTGAGTCCAGCGTGCTCTTTGTGGGAGCAGTCAGTGTGGTTTTTCAGGGAGAGAGGACAGTCCCACAGGTGAATCTCATTCCCTCTGCACTCGACTCTGTTCATCCACACAACACCTTCACCAGCACCAAAGACTGAATTCCTATCAGCCCTCAGTGCTGCTCCACAACCCAGCTGCCTGCAGACCACCTGAGCATCGCTGATGTCCCACTGATCATCACAGACTGAGCCCCACACAGCGTTATGATACACCTCCAACCTCCCAGAGCACCGACCCTTACCTCCACTCAGTCTTAGAGGAATATGATCTGAAACACAAATCATCACTAATAATCACACCATTTACAATAAAACACATATTGAAACTGAAGCCAGAGTTTCTTAAATTAGGAAAATACAGGCTTATACTAACAAACAATTAACATATTTATTATCAGGAAACTTACTTGAACACTGTCTCTGGTGAAATGCTGAACATGTCAGATGACTCCGATGAGACTCAGGAGTTTCATCCTCTAAAATTAAAATACAATACAATTAAGGAAACTGAACAAGATGTGCACATATCAGATTCACAAAGTCTCTGTGGAAACGTATCCTCTACATGAAAAACATTATTTTAGATGCTTCCCATTTGCTTAGTTTAATATTGCAGAAACATTAGCTTACACATACAGTAAATATGGTTTTTAAGGAAATATGACTATTGAGACCATGTTAAACTATTTAAACATCATGTCACCTGAGCAGGTGATTTTGGCGACTTCATTATCACAGTCATTCTGTCCCCAGGGTGAAGATGGACACTGCCATAAAGTGGAGTCATGTCGTCGACATTTAAAAAAATCCAGCCAATTATGAGACTTCAGTCCCTCTGAATTACTGGGTTCACTGCCAGATCTTCCACAGTTCAGCTCTTGACAGATCAGACTCGCTGTGTCTCTGTCCATCAGGTTCCAGCACACATTACCCCAGGATCCATTGTAGAAAACCTCCACATTCCCTTCACAGCCCTCAGTTAACCTGATCTCTTTAAACTCTTGATGGAAAAGGATGAGAATCAACCCTTAAACATTTCTCTTATTAGAAATTTATTGGAATTTACTCTTCTTGGAATATTTGTAAAAAATGAAACGTTATTACACTGGCAAATGGTGTGATAATTTCAATAATACATTCTTTAAAAAAAACCACTTGTTCGCGATCAAAACAGACCAGTAATGATAATTGTATAGTAATTTTATTTGTATTAAACATACTATATTTTATTTCAGTAATGTTTTTTTCTAGAGTATTTCAAAGTACTAAACAATATTCACACCTAAATAATAGACCGTTTATTTCTATGTAAAATGTAAAACAATAAATAAAAATACATTTGACACTAATTTGCAATTAATTCAGTTAATTAATGCAGTTAAAAATGGAGCAAAACACTTTATGCAATCCAAAACACATAAATGCATGCCAATAATTGACCTAAACTATATATAAAGCAAATATTTGAAAAAAGGGGGAAAAAAAACTAAAACAAATTCATTCATTAATATTTATTAAATAATACCATCCAAATGCATAATGTGTATCTAGATAAATGTGCGCTGCATCCTAGTTTGTGCGGAGAGTGGAAGTTAAAGCGCAGGACATGGAGGCACCAGCGCAATCAATTGCATTTTTTTCAATGGAAACAACTTACGCCATAATTTTTGCTGATAAAGGTAAAAGTAATACATCATTCGGAACTGTAAAGGGTCTACTTTTATTTGTGTGCACTCACAATATCAACAACACTTTTTATAAAATATATAAAATAATTTTATAAAATAAAGAAAACAATGATGCGCCGTCTCGTCTTGAACAGGAGTGCTTCACAAAAATGAACCGAAAGTCAGCGAATACATGCCTCACAGACATGATAAATATATCTATAGAAAGCTTTAAATTACTACATAACGAAATAAATCAAATCGAAAACAAAAACTCTTTCATTATAATCTTTCATAGAAGGCACTTCTCTCTAAAGGCGCGTCTAATGAGGAGATGGCGAGTCAGGATCATCATCTTCATCTTTGCGACACTGACACAGAAAACACTAGTTTATTAGTAAATAACTCAAATATCTCCTTACTATTTCCTCCAGACACATTCATGTTAATTACTTTTGCTGGGGCTTTATGGCAAGCTTTATTGCGTGTATTTGAACGCAGAACTTCATCTGCGCTGACGGCACTCTCTGCTGCTGCGGGACACTAAACACCGTCGAGCCGCTCTTCACAGTTGCGACACGGTCTTCTGTTGTTTCCACCAGCGCGGCAAAAAAAAATGTCATCACTAATTGATGGATGTCTAAAATATAAAAATAAGGAGAAGCCTAAAACAGGCCCGAGGCCTGGCCCGCGTCTGAACTATGATGTGAAAATTGGCCCGATCAAAGCCCGGCCCTAGAGGCGTAAAAAAATCGGGGTCCGTCAGGGCCGGGCTGAAATGCAGGGCTCTAGCGTTCCCCTCGGTAGAAATCACGTTTCCCCCTGTTGGTCACAATGTTTCATGCTGGAGGCATGAAACATATTGTGTTGCATTGCAGATGATTAAGCAGTTCAAAGCATTCTCTAGTATTTTAGTACAGTATTGCATTAACATTTATTACATCAGCACTGGAAAACTTTGTTTATTTAATTGTTACTTTTTTAATTTAATATATATTTTTATATATTAAAATAAATTATTAAATAAAAATGCCTCTGAATAAAAACTGGTTCTTAGTTCTCAACCATGTTGTTACTATATATAGTTACTATATAAAATGCAAGTACACTGGATATTGGTCATTATCAGTCACAAACATTACTGAAATGTTTTATTGTTTACTGTTTACCTGAGCACACGACTCCTACATCCTCCTTGTGTTGACAGTCATGTTTTCCCCAGCCTGGAGAAGAGCAGCTCCACAGGGACGTCTCATTCCCCTCACACTCCACCTCGTCCAGCCATATGGGTCCAGAACCAGGACCAAACCAGGCTGGTACCTGCTGGTTACTGAGGGCCACTCCACACTGCAGCTGTCTGCACACCACATGGGCATCTTTAATATCCCAGGAGTCATCACACACTGTCCCCCATGAGCCGCTGTAAAAAACCTCCAGCCTCCCTGCACAGTCTCCCCCAGAACCCACCAGCCTGATGGACCCACGACCTGATATTCAGAGAAAGAGAAACACATTATTGATCACGAACAACAGGAGAATATGTCCAGATGTTGTTCGTCTCACCAAGGCAGGTGATTGACAGCTGTTGTTTGAAGCTGCAGTTGAGAGTTTGTGGAGAGCTGCAGTTCCCCAGATGAGCTTCACTCCCAGAGCACTGGAAGCCCGTCACACACTCATGACTGTGTTCAGGACTGGATGAAGAGGAGCCGTAGAAGTTCAGCACAGAGCCACAGCCCAGCTGTCTGCAGACCACAGAGGATTCAGTGAGACTCCAGGAGTCCAGCAGAACTCTCCTCCAGACCTGATGGATGAAAACTTCCAGCTCCCCCTCACACTGTCTCTCTCCAGACAACCGCACCAGACCATCATGAAGAGACAGAGAGGAATCTGAAGAGAGTATTTATATATCATTCAGTATTTATATAAAATATATACTTAGAAGTAGCTTTAGTCTGAAGCCGATGACTTCATCATGGCATGAATGTGCTCACCAGAGCAGATGACTCCAACATCTCGTCTGTGAGAACATTCAGCTCGACTCCATGAAGAGATGGAACATTCTGAGAGTTTTGTTTCATTTCCGTCACAATCAAACACATCAGCCCAGATTTCACCACTTCCCTCTCCAAACCAGTCTGATCCCACAACAGACACAGCAATCCCACAATTCAGCTGTCTACAGAGGACACTGACAGCTCTCATATCCCAGCATGCATCACACACTGTGCCCCATTTACTGAAGTGCTGACGTTCAACTCGACCGGAACAGATGTCAGGACCATTTACCAGCCTGAGATCAGTGTAACCTGGAGAGACAAGACAGTTCTTACTGAAACCAACTAACTAACTAAATAAAATATATTAAATAAAAATAAAAAACAGAAATAGTCTGAGTAATTCTCTAGTTCTAATCTCTGTTTAATATGGTCAAAGATCTCAGACTGTGGTATTGATCAAACAAACTAATTTTAGTATTTAATAACTGGAACTGTACAAAGAGGTTAAACATTTTACCAGAACATTTTAGTCCTATGTCATTATCATGGGTACAGTGTATTTTAGGTGAAGTTGACAATGGACAGCGTCGAATCTGAGACTCATCTCCTCTGCACTGAATCTCTTCGGTCCACATCTGAGCATCTCCTTTGCCAAAAGCAGCTGCTCCCAGCACCTGTACAGGAGCCCCACAGTCCAGCTCTCTACACACAACCTCTGCATCCTGCTGGTCAAAGACAGCGTCACACACTGACATCCACGTCTGATTATGAAGTATCTCTAACCTCCCAGAGCACAGGTGGGGTCCATTAACAAGTGTGGGGTGGCGACCTGTGTTTACATTACATGAGTAAATATCAATGTAATAAACATGTGTGCTGTGCTATTTATTTAATTATTGAGATAAACATCAATTCCTTAATAATGTTTAAAGAAATTGGACAGACTTACCTGAGCATCTGACTCCAGCATCTTCACCATGATAACAGCTATGTTTACCCCATCCTCTTGACCAACAGTTCTTCAGTGTAGACTCTGATCCTCTACAATCCACAGCATCCATCCAGATTTGCCCTGATCCAGGTCCAAAATGAGCATTTCGTGGTGCCTGTAAAGCCACCCCACAGCTCAGCTCTCTACACACGACTTTAGCATCAGTCATATCCCAGTAATTACTACACACTGTTCCCCACTGACCATCGTGATGAACTTCCACTCTACCAGCACAAGGACTGTTACCACCAACCAACCTAACATTCTCAAAATCTGTAAAAGGAAGAGAGAGAAAGGGATTTAAATAACCTAAATGCAAAATATTGCAAAGTTGAGAAACATAAGATGTAAATACAAATATTTTAGATATTTCAAGATGGATGAGATAACATTACAAATAATTGTGTCATTATTAAATTGTTAGACTGTAAAAGCTCAAATTGTTTATAAATTTTAATGAACTAGTAATAAGATATAGTTATAATCATAATATATAACTCATAAGATATAGTTTCTAGATATTACACAGGCATCTATTCAATTTCTAGTGATATAAGGCCATCATAGATAAACTGCTCATCTAAACGTATAATTTCAGGTCTTACTGTCTACTTTGTACTTACCAGATGTGGTTATAGTGAATATAGAGGACAGTAAAACGAGTGCCAAACATCCCTCCATCTTCTTCTGCTCGTCACACCGTCTGTTTGACTGTGAGCACAAGTTTCTCGTCTGCTCCTCAAACACACTGAAGAAACTGGCTCCTGTCGGCCCCCTAAAGAGAGAGAGAGAGACTCACAGCTGCCAATGACACTCACTGTTACCTTATTAGACACAACAGAGGAAATCATCAAACACAATCAGTGACAAATCAGAAAGCAGCATTTTGATTTTCTCCATATATATCAATAAAGTGTCAGCGCTGATGAGCGGGACTCCTCCTCCAGCGTGAAGAGACACTTCACTGAGGACAGACTCGTGTCAGTCAGAAGTCAGTGTGGAGATAAAGTCACACTAAACTTAAAGCAGATTGATACAGAAACACTGCAGCTTATATTCAGCATCAAAACCTGAACCTGAACACAGCAGATACAAGCTCTGATCACTGATGTTTGTAGGTTTGATCACTATTTTCTCATGACCAATTTGAATAAACATAACCTTTTAATCTCATAATCTCAATAAATTGTGCATAATATTGCTGTAAGTGAATTTTGCTACTTTGTTCTTCAAGGTAACAATAAAATAAAACATTATTACACCATATAAACCAGTATTGTGTACTGAAAGGCTATTCAGATGACCTTTTTTAAATAAGTTACACATGATTTACATAACAGAAGTAAATATGTGCGTTTAAAGCTGCAATGAGATATTTGGCCAACAGATGACAGAAAAACACTTATTATTGTAAAGAAAAGCAGACTTGTGTCTTGTCCCTGTGTCACCACATGAAGGAGCTTCTCCATCCATCCATTCTACACACCGTTGAACATATTTCAGGACAGTAGCTGCAGGGCCGCTGTTGGCCAAATGGGTTCCCTAAGCAGGATTTTATTGTTGTGCCCCCTCCCTCAAATATTATGGAAGTAAAAAAAAAAACACCTACTATAGGGGTCAAAATAGAACTTAAATAAAATATAAAAGTAAATGAATAAATAATTTGTAATTAAATTTCATTATTTACAAATTACAATTGTAGCTCTAGACAGTTACCTATGGCTATTATTTTATTAATACAGTTGTCTGATTGATTTTATAGTCTCAAGCATTCAGAAATCATGCAGTTTTACTACGATAAAACCATGGTTAATTTTTGTAAGGTTTGTGATGTCCACATGTTTTTGTTGAAGAAATTATAGAGGCTGTGTCATCTATAAGATGGCCAAAAATTAAAGATTAAGTGGATATTTGAATGAAATGTTTGGTCAATAGCCTATTAAACAAGGATATGATCGTCCTGTAAGTGTAGCAGCAGCAATTACCAGGCCTTTGGTTCCTTTTGCAGGCATTTGTGATAACATGTAATGTTGAAAAAAACAATAGACACCATCACAAAATTTGTAATGGTTTTACTGGTTATAATGGGACTTGTATTGATTTTAATGGAAACTGCAATGGACCCTGTGGGTCTCTACTGGTAATTGGTCACCTTCTATTGGTGGCTTGATAAAAACAATAAATCTAATGGAATATGTCCCAAAACACACTACAGAAAACCTTTTTTTTAATGGTTTTAATGGTTAAAAGTTGATGTTTGTAATGTTTGTAATGGTATTTGTGATTTATTTGTGATGGTATTAGAATTTTCTGTGATGTTCTATTTTTTTTCAGAAGGGTTGCCTCATTGTTTTCATATAATGCATTTTAAGTCATTTTAAAGGCTGTTGTTGGCTTAGGTTTGTTTTTATAACCACAAAAATATTATTTACAATATATATAATACTTCTTTGTAAATTATTATTTTAACAAAACCATGGCTACAAGAACCATGATTTATTTAAGTTTAAGTTAAGTTAAGATTTAAGTTAAAACCATGGCTAACTTTCGTAAGGGAACATGGACAGAATATTTATCGCCGACAACTGATCCGCAAATACAGCCAAACGCACGCGAGAAGTGATAAGGAAATAACGCAAGATCACGCTGATATTATGGTCTATATAAGTCCTCCCCGAACACACAATAATTAACAAAGATGACTTGTTAACAAACATACTTCTGCTGAGAAAATTTTTATATACACAAATCTAAGTAGCCTACTTGAAAGTGAAACCATGAGTTTATTTCTTATAGCCTAGCTATAAAAACCCTCAAAGTGATGAAAAAGAAAAATGCAATAAATCTTTTGTCCTTTATAGAAGAATATTATTTACAGGAAAAAACCCTAGCCCCTTCTTCATTTTCATGTAGCCTACATGTTCTGTATATTCTAATGCAAAAATGTAGGCACGTTGTTTGTAAATGGCTAAAGTTAATCGCTTTGTAAAAAAAAAAAGAAAAAAAAAAGTCCTCCCCGAACTTCCTGCCCTGTATCTTGCTCTTTCATTGGCTGTAGGTCATCGCCAGGGGCGCATTAATGCACGGTCTTCAAGGGGCTGAAGCCCAGGGGCCTACAAGGGAAAGGGGGCCCACTGGCTGCATGGAAATTATATTTTTATAATAATTATTTATATGGGAATTTGCAGCAGTGACAACAGCATTCTGTAAACAAACTCACACACTCATTTTCAGCGACGCCCTGGTTGTAATTGCCTATAGAGTGAATGGTTCAGTTTAGGTTCCCCCCACACAGTTTGTATAGTTGGTATGTTCCACCGTGTGTTCGACTTCATGTAGCGCCAAAAAGACCTACCGAGTAGTAGGGATGGGCAATACCTCTTATTTTATTTTCGATCCCATACCGATATTTTCAAGCCCAGTATCGATACCGATACCGATACCTGTAAACTAAAATGATCTTTTAAATTATTAAAAGAATATAATCAGTAATTATACTCACTTAATATTAGATTTTAAAGCCTTTTTTTAACATTTCACAGGCCTTTTTTTGTTTACACTGTCAGAAATGAAATATACTAAAATTGTATTTTAGCCCTTTGCTGGGGCAGTAACCTCAATGGTGCACCTATACCCCTAAAATGGAGCATATTAGTACTATACAAGTATGAATGCTTTAAGGTTATAGATAAGTTACAAAGGTGCACCTTTGAGGGTACCTCATGAAAAATAAACATGGTGTTACATACAGTAAGTACTAAAATGTATTATTATCATTATTACCATGGTAAATTTGTGGTTACTACAGTTTTACTACAAATACTGTGGTAAACTGTGGTTCCTGTAATAAAACCATGGTTAATTTTTAAAAAAGGCTGCCAGGCTGCTGTACTCCTAAAGGTCAAACTTTAGCATTTGTTTTTCTGACAGATGTATTAACAGCTATTACAGAACATAACAGAATCCATTTGAACTTTTAACAACCAGTTTCAATTTACTTACACAAACTAGCCTATTTAAAATAAATATTACATGTACACAAACGTTTGGGGTTAGTAAGATTTTTTAATATTTTTTTAAATAAGTCTCATGCTCACCAAGGCTGCACTTATTTGAACAAAAATACAGGAAAAACAGCAATATTGTGAAATATAACCTCTAAAATAACTATTTTCTATTTTGATAGGCCTATTTTAAAATGTAATTTTATATGCATCTGTGATCAAAGCAGTATTTTCATCATCATTACTCTTCAGTGTCACATAATCCATCAGAAATAAATCTAATATCATTTGCTGCTCAGGAAACATTTCTGATTATTATTGCTGCTTCATATTTGTGTAGAAATCATGATGCATTTTTCAGAATTAATTTTATATATAGTAATAATGATATGTAATGTAATGTAATAATGTGGCAATGGTTTCTTATGATCTACTTATGCTTCTGATGCTTTTGGGAAACGCAGCTCTATTTGAACAAACACTGTGACTGAGCCATGCGTCCGCAGCGAACGCTGTCTGTGATTGATTGCTTCTGTCTTTCAGCATTTGCGTGTGTTCCGATGAGCAGGAGAAATAGCTCTATCCAACACAATTGTTCGCTAACATAGTCTATTTTTCCATTTACAGTAGAAGCTTATTTTATGCACCGAATTTTTTAATAAATAAAAATAGTGGTTAAAAAAATGCACTTTAGAATCGATATTTTTATGTGAGGATCGATCCTTTTGATACAACATCAGTATCGAATGTATCGATACTTTAGGATCGATCCGCCCATCCCTAGAGAGTAGCCGCTTGCAGTCGGGGGCGGGATTGAAAGCGGAGACGTGAAGTCGGACTCTTTCTGCTCCCGGTAGTGATGCTCTCGCGGTGTTTGCATACTCTTATCACAGATGAAGTGAATAGGTGTGTTCGACTTGAAGAGGCACTGCGCAGAATGATCAGTGTGTGACATATATACGTATATTTCATCCCAAGTACACAATACATGTATGGCCACATCAACTTTAAGAATCATATACTTTTTTGTTTGTTTGTTTAGATAAATCGCTCAGAGGGGGTTGGGTTGAGGTTTTTTTTTTTTTTTTTTTTTTTTATAAATCATCCAAGCACCCGATTCCTAGCCATTTGATATGACTAAATATTATTAAATTTAAAGAAATTCCAGGATCAGTTCCCTCTTCACGTAGGCCTAGTATTTTCATCGGGTCAGTCGTAGAAAAATCTGATTGGCTGATAACTTTTGACGTTTAATCCAGGTGTGAAAATAATTAATATCTAGCGCAAGAGCACGGAGAGATGTGCGAGTGCACAGGACAAAGTTTGAGCGCGCACATGCAGGTCCAGTTTTGTGGGAGAGCAAAGGAAATCCGCGTGCGAGCGGGGAGATTCGCGCTCGCGCATTATATTGATCTACTTTTGCGCTACAAAAATGCGCTCATATACATGAGGCAATACATATTCACTTATATTCACATTTTATGCAGAACAGTGTTGTGAATGTTAACTGGCATATTAACAAGAAAAAAAAATCTAAATTTGACATAAATAATTGTCAGGAAGCTTAAAAAAAAAAGAAAAGAAAAAAAAAGGTAGCTTTCTGAGGTAGGGGGCCTGCTGTAATGCTGTAGCCCAGGGGCCTCTGGTTATCTTAAGGCGCCCCTGTTTGTAGCATTCAAATTCAAATTTGCCAACATTGTGAATATGGAAACATTTGGATTCGTGCCGATAATATTTTGAGATACTGATTTTTGACTTTCATTAGCTGTAAGATCTAATCATCAAAATAAAATAAATAAAATAACTTTTTCCCCATATTTTATTGGTCTTCTTCACATGAAAAATCATCCTCTTCACATGAGCAAATATAAAGTTGTTGTATTTCGAGAAAAACTGGCTATTTATAATGGATAATAATAATAATACAAACAATGGATAACTGACAACGTGCCACTGAACAACAACAACAAAAAAAAAGGTATCATCACAAATTTCTTTTTTGGCAAAATTAATATAAGCTATTCTGTGTCTTAAGACAAGTTAAGTTAGAAAAAGTTCGACAAAACATCTTTATTATATAAGGGCAGATGAGATCAGCCAAACCAAAAAGAAACAAAGAAAACACAATGTAACATTCATAAAACTGTACACAATGGACTGCACACACGTCTCTAGTGCCATCTAGTGGTCGCTGATTTTCTTAGTCTCAGCTGCGTGTGGATCGCGAGCTGTGTGTGTGTGGATTGAACAAGGCTAACGCAGGTTTCACACTGCAGGCGTAAGCAGGGCGTAAGCAGCGCGTATTTTTTTCGGCGCCCATGTTAACGGATGATATGGCGAGTGGGATGTGCCATCCCTTAACTGCCAAAGTAGACAGTCGCGTATTTTTACGTGTGAGAAGGGTACGTCGCCTCAACAGACGCGTGATAAGACGCCGCCTCCACATACGCGTGATAAGTACGTTTGCCAGATCAGACGCGTGATAAGACGTCGCCTCCACAGACGCGTGATAATAACGTCGTGGAGAAGTACGTCGCCTCCACAGACGCGTGATAATAACGTCGTGGAGAAGTACGTCGCCTCCACAGACGCGTGATAATAACGTCGTGGAGAAGTACGTCGCCTCCACAGACGCGTGATAATAACGTCGTGGAGAAGTACGTCGCCTCCACAGACGCGTGATAATAACGTCGTGGAGAAGTACGTCGCCTCCACAGACGCGTGATAATAACGTCGTGGAGAAGTACGTCGCCTCCACAGACGCGTGATAATAACGTCGTGGAGAAGTACGTCGCCTCCATAGACGCGTGACGTCAAATACCTCAAATAGTGTTGGATTTAATTGTTTTCGGTTTTACTTTATTATTTTACTACAAAATATACACCAACACAGCTGAAAATTAATTTTATTTTCACAATAACATCTTACAGACACATTCACAAAAATTAATTAATTATTTAACATATTATTCTGATATGTGCCATTCTGAGGTTTTACTTTTGATATGCTGGGTATATATTAATAATTTTACTTAACACTTATGGTGCTCATAGTCATAGTCCTGTTTACCGAGTCATGTCGACCATAAAATGTGTGAATATTAGGTCAGGAGATGAGTCTATCATGTTGGTCAAGAGAAGGTGATGAAACGGTATTTTAATGGAATTGTTAGGTGCATTCGGAAACATATTAAATCGGGCTGTCTCTAACGATTATTTTGTTAAATGAGCAATCTACTGATGATTTGTTTTGTTTTTTATGTAATAAAGATAGACTTAAACTTTAAATCTTTAAAAACAGACAAATACTGCTAACATAGCTGTAACAATGAGGAAATAATAATTGGTTTAACCCTTTGGATCTCCTCATTTCGGAGTCACACTTGTGCTCTTCACGGTCAAAAGTGACCGGACACCTGTAACGTAACCTCTTATATTTTCAGGAAAATCATTCTAATTCATTTTTGTTTAATAATATTTTTTCTTTTGCATTTTGAGAGGGTTTTGTGGTAATAATTAATATGTATGCAGTAATTCATATCCATTTTTTGACATTGAAAATAATACTATTTTTTTTAATAAATTCTTTTACAATTATTTTTTCATTAATGCAGTATTTCAGGTTAAAATAGAGACTCAGCCATTCAAAACCAATTTTGGAAGGCAGATTAGCACCTCCCGGTTGTAAAAAAAGAGAAAAACATCTGTAATGGCAGGTGTAACTTGATGTCTGTATAGCTCTCTATAGAGCAGCTTGTGAATCGCCTAGTTGTTTTTAGACAATTGATTCAACATTTTTATTAGGTGGAAGAGTTGAAAATATATTTAAACCATCTCAAAAACTATTTCTTATCAAGTTTTGGATATTTTGTTTTGTTATAAATATGATTTGAAGTGTTAGTTTTTGTATTATGATTACAGTTAAACCTAAACATTGTGTTAGAAAGAGAACACAAGGAAATATTTTGTTACCCATTTTTTAATTCAGAATTTGTACAAAAAAATGCAATTTTAATAATTCAATTTTAACACTTTATGTAAACAATTTTTAATGAACATGTCTATTTTGTGTAAAAGTCAAACAGTAAAAAAGGAAACAGCAATAATGAACAAGCTATAGTAAATGAAAAAAGAGAAACTACTATACTAACTATAAACAATATTTGTTTATACTATGTTTTATATTTGCTATATTTATAATTATATACTATATATAATAACTACTATAATAACTATATGCTAACTACATACTGTACTAACTCTACAGTAGATAACTACTCTATGGATTGTAGCAGAGGTCACAGATTAGAATGCAGTGCCTTTTGCAAATGGAATTTTCACATTTCTTGCAAACAAAAGTGGTCTTGACATCCCTTGGGAGGCATCTTCGGCATCTTTTCCTCTTGGCTGAGGAACTAGCCAAGGAAGGACCAGCCGTGGAGGGGTCAGCCGTGGAG
>CM041805.1:21564989-21569989 GCA_023376895.1 Aspiorhynchus laticeps | reverse complement strand
ATAACCATTCACAGTAATCCCAATTTTAGAATGTTTTCCAGCAATACAATGTCCCTATTTACTTCAAGAATGTCAAATCTTTTGAACTCAAAGGCTTCAATGATATATAACATCTGAGACTGCTGTAAGGAACCTTTCATTTTTTTATTACAAAATGTTATAGGCTGTATAACACTACAACATCATGAAACTAAATATATTTCCTTAATAACGTGCGCTCCATGTCATTTAATGTTGACTACAGCGTCCTAGTAAAAAAAGAACACCATTAATATTAAGAACATTGTTTGAGGTAGTACTACACCAAGCCAAAAAAGAAAAGTTATCTCAAATGAAATAAACTTATAATTATTCACTATTAACACTTGTTAGGAAATAAGTAAAAACAATAGCCTATAACAAATACATCTACTATTGCAAACTTTAAAGTTCATTTGAAGCGATGTACATGGAGACGACGTACATATCAGGCGTCTTGTAAGGCGACGTACCTAGTTCAGACGTACTTAGTACACGTATATTTTTGATAAATTTCTTACATACACCGCCGTCACGTCGCCGCCTATCATTGGTTTCGACAGTGACGTCGCCGTGACGTCGCCGCGGGTCTGTCGTCTGCCCTCCCTATCAATCCCCATTCAAAAATCGACACGGACTGACGGCGACGGAAGGGTAGACTGCTCCATCTCCTTCGCCTGCTAAGTCTTCGATGTGGCAGATTTCACAGCTCATACGGATGAGAGCGTTCACACAGCACGCAGGGGCGGCGCGGCAGCGCGTAGCAGGAGCAGAGCAGGAGCGGCAGTGCCGCGATCGTTTCGACGCCGAGTCTATTTTTGCTGCGCCGCTTACGCTGAATTAAAGTCACAGTGCATTGTTCTTGATAAAAATTGACCCGATTAACATTAAAAATAACAAATTTGACCACAAAATCATGTAAGTGATGCATTTCGTGTTTCACAATCACCATATGGAAAAAAATGCACGAAAACATAACTTCCACGAGTTTATGCCCAAACTTCAAAGGTCTGTTAAATAATACAACTAGAGGCATTTGTTAGTTTTAATATTAATTTTTCAATTCAATTGAAAAAGTTCAATCAATTACACTTTATTGTTGGAATTCGTTCTAAAATATGTCTTGGATCTCACGACAGCCTGTCTCACATCAATTCACATCAATAATTACTAAACAAACAATACAATAGATGCACCTTAATACAGAAAAACAACAACAGTATAATAAACACACGGCTACAGTGCATTAGAATAGCGAGTTCTTTCTATTTTCCAGAGCCCAGAGGCCTATTTGAACCCCCAATTCTGATTTATTAATTTTACAGACTGATACACAAAAGATTTACGTAACATAGCCAATTCAATCTAGCATATGCAAGTCTTCTGTTAGATGGCAAAAATTAATATTCCTCATACAAAATGTGAGAAGGGTCAGACAAAATCTTTACTGACAGGGTCGGCAATCTTTTCGTATACACATCTTGAAAACTTGGCTCAAGTTTATCGTGTAAACTACCTATATATATATATATATATATATATATATATATAATATATGTTATTTACATGTGTGTGTGGGACAGAGGGCAGGGGGACACGGTCGCATCACAGAGTATGCTGGTCATATCATACACCAAAGCACATGGCACACAGACACAGTGTTCGGAGGAGAACGCTGGAAAATATGACAGAAATGATGATACTCATCTGTATTGTACTAGCCTACAAGCCGCGGTTCAGCTGCGCGCGACAAACGCTGTCAGTATGAGAGCACAATTGGCGCGCGCTGCTCACGCTCTGCATACGCAACGCTTCTGCGCTGCTCACGCGCCGCTCACGCTTGCGGTGTGAAACGGGCGTAAAAGGGCGGAACGAAAGTGTCAAAACTCAAATAGAATCGACTCAGAAGAGATGTCAATGAATGCACGCGTGTCGCCTGATTCACAAATGCACATTTTAATCGCTACATGCACGAATGATGATACTTTAATACAAACTATAACATTTGTATTCACAAATATGTCCCTATTTGAACAAAATTCTGCACATTAACGCAATTCTTAACTCTGCAGACACTGATTGAAAAGCATTTGTTTCAGTGTAGTGACGCACATTTGAGAATTGTTCAAATCGTGCACGCGTTAATGAATTGCACTGGGCTTTGTTCATTGGTAGTTGTGTGTATGAGGGTCGTGAAATGTTGTAAACTGCGAAAATGAAGTCTCAAAATCCAAATGAACCGAACAAGATTGACTCGAACAAGACGTCGATAAATGCACGCGCGTCACCTGATCCGCAAATGCATGGATTCCTTTTTGCATGAGCAATTTATGATATATTAATGCAGAACATAACATTTGTATTCGCAAACATGTCTGTATTTGTATAAATCGCTGCACAATCATTTAATCCCGAATTCCACAGACTCAAATTGAAAGCCATTTGTTTGTGGTTAGTAAGATACACGCATAAAATGTATGCAGTCCATGGATAATTGTGCGTGCATCTATAAATCAATTTGAGTCTAATATCATCCCATATATTAGACACAACAGAGGAAATCATCAAACACAATCAGTGACAAATCAGAAAGCAGCATTTTGATTTTCTCCATATATATCAATAAAGTGTCAGCGCTGATGAGCGAGACTCCTCCTCCAGCGTGAAGAGACACTTCACTGAGGACAGACTCGTGTCAGTCAGAAGTCAGTGTGGAGATAAAGTCTCACTAAACTTAAAGCAGATTGATACAGAAACACTGCAGCTTATATTCAGCATCAAACCTGAACCTGAACACAGCAGATACAAGCTCTGATCACTGACTGCTCACTTCAGACACTAAACACTTTACTTCAGACCCCCCAATTTTATTTTATATTTGCTATACATATAAATTATAATAATCTGACCATTTTAAAGTTCTTTTTTGGGACTACAGTTTTTCTGTAGTTATTTTTTTACTGTACTGTTATGTTCTAACCAAGAGCACAATAAACAGTAGGCTATGTTAATACATTTTAAAATGAACTGGACTGTTTGTGTACAACAAATAGAGGTCTATTCCTACAACATTTGTAAATAAATATTGGTTTCTATTCCAAAGATATATATTCATTTGGCATTATATCAAAGACATTTAGCTGTAGCTGTGTAGTTTAACACTGTAATGTGTAATTTGTCCAGCAGATGGCAGCAAAACCCTTCTTATAGTAAAGAAGAGCAGACAAGAGCCTTGTCCTTGTGTCTCCACATGAGGGAACTTATCACTGGTTAACTTTTTTTTTGGGACAGAAAAAAATACATTTCTAGAGAATGCTACAAATCTAATTTCTTTCATGTAGAGCTCATTTCACAGCACATTCTTTTTACTTTTTGTCGGTTGCTATAATATACTCTAAACCTTAAGAGTAACAGAATAAGGTGAATACACCGTAGTAGTGAGAGTGATATTTCTGGCATTTTCATTCAGTTTTATAATAACGGTCTGTAAATGTTCCCGATATTCAGCACGTTCAAAACTGATCATAGCCTGCTGGTCAGAGGTGGGTTTACCATTTTGAGAGCCCTAAGCAATGTCAAGGCCCGAGGACCCCTCAGTGGAAATGATCTTCTAGGGGAGGGGGGTCCCACACATTTGCATGGTGGTACTGGTTAAAACCACTACTGCTGCTGGTTACCTCATGAGCAAACATGTAGTGATTATTTTCACCAACAGAGGGAGCTGCGAGCTACATTTATCACTTGGTCACAGGCCGATATTTCAGCCATGAAGAGCTAAACCTGGGCCCATACATTTATGGTCTGTCCCAAATGACACACTTGTACACTTGCTGTCTTGCGGACTTACATGTATAAATGCATTAAGGCATGAGTGGCCCAATAGATACAGTATTAACGGCCAATTTAAATGGTCAGTGAGCAGGGTTATCCCAATAAGCAACATGGGCTGCAGCCCAGGGCCCCGATCACTAGGGGGCCCCTGAGACAATTCTCTTTTGCGTCTTAAATAGGGTTGCCAACTGTTCCCTATAATTACGGAATCGTCCTGTAGCTGCGTTAGCCCAGGGCCCTGCAAAGGCTTAACTCGGCACTGTCAGTGAGTATACTGTATTAACACAGAGATAACAAAATGGGAACTCTGTTAAAGGGATCCTAATTCACCTTCAGTTGGTCCCCATTGACTTTTTTTTTTTTTTTTAGGTATACAGCAGTAGGTATACTTACCTGCAATCAACCAAAATGAAACCTGCAGCTACATGTTGTTTGTCAGCAATGATACTGATGGATATGACGAGCTGCACTGGGGTTCTAACATTCTGTTGTTACGCTAAAGTCATAATGTATTGTTATATTATTGTATCATTACATGTGGTGTATAGAGAAGAAATATACCTTTTAAACATGTTACAGTTTGTTGAATTACATAACTCAACGCAACAGCCTGATAAATGATGCATATAAAAGTAAAATGCCCAGCAGACAGGAAATATGCATATTTATTTATTGGTTAAAATCACACCTGATCATATAAGATAATAAAAGTTTTGGCTGATATTTAGGATGTCAACTTCGACTATTACTGTGGTTGTGTTTTATAACGTAAGATCCTAAGGCGGCCGAGAGAGCTCAACGCGCTGCAAATAGAAAAAACGTCTGCAAATTAAGAAAACAACTTCATCGATAAAGAAAACAACTTCATCAATTTTACAACACACACACTGCAAATGCTCACAACACAACCAAACAAAGAAATGCGCTTCGAGTAAAATATTTTAGTTGGATGTGTTCTGACTTGCAGTGCCTGCTGTCAAATTGATGAAGACGTTTTCTTGATTTGCTGGAGCTTTTCTATTTGCATGTGTTTTCTTAAGTTGCAGCACGTTGAGTTCTCTCGGCAACCATAAAAATCAGACATTTGACTTCAGGGGTTGTGTAATCTCTTACTGAAATACACACAAAAATTTGCTTGCTTTTTTATTGCT
>CM041805.1:21492489-21562489 GCA_023376895.1 Aspiorhynchus laticeps | reverse complement strand
TATTATTAGCACTGAAATGATCCAAAAATTTTGCCTGACCTACACAGTTGAGTGTAACAAGCTTCTTGCGCGAGCAGTCACTCTGGTTCAGGGAGAGAGGACAGTCCCACAGGTGAATCTCATTCCCTCTGCACTCGACTCTGTTCAGCCACACAACACCTTCACCAGCACCAAAGACTGAATTCCCATCAGCCCTCAGTGCTGCTCCACAACCCAGCTGCCTGCAGACCACCTGAGCATCGCTGATGTCCCACTGATCATCACAGACTGAGCCCCACACAGCGTTATGATACACCTCCAGCCTCCCAGAGCACCGGCCCTCCCCTCCACTCAGTCTGAGAGGAACATGATCTGAAACACACACATCAGCCAGCAGTGAGCATTTTTAGCACAGCATTTACAATAAAACACACTGAAACTGAATGCATATATTTTAATCATTTATTAGGAAAATAAGGCATACATTAACTAAAATTTAACTATTTTTTTGTCAAAAACTTACTTGAACACTGTTTCTGTTGAGGAGATGGTGAGCCAAAACAAGTCAGACGACTCTGAGGAGACTCCTGATTCTCCTCCTCTGAGATTAAAAAGAGAACATTAAAAGACACATACTGTAACATCTCTCAATGAAACGTATCATCAATGTGAAAACATATCATTTAAGCCTCATAAATAATTTCAGGTTCTTTCCTTTAGCTCAGGTTTCTTTTTAAGAAATATTAGTTTACTCACCGATTTAGATATAAACATTGTTTTTAAAGAAGCATGGCTTAGACATAATACATCATTTAAATATCATCTCACTTGAGCAGGTGATATTGGCCACTTCATTTTTACTACAGTCATTCTGTCCCCAGGGTGAAGATGGACACTGCCATAAAGTGGAATCATGTCGTCGACATTTAAGTTTATCAAGCCAATTATGAGACTTCAGTCCCTCTGAATAAATGGGTTCACTGCCAGATCTTCCACAGTTCAGCTCTTGACAGATCAGACTCGCTGTGTCTCTGTCCATTTGGTTCCAGCACACATTACCCCAGGATCCATTGTAGAAAACCTCCACATTCCCTTCACAGCCCTCAGTTAACCTGATCTCTTTAAACTCTAGATGGAAAGAGATGTGCATTAAAACAACAGCAATTCAGGTAGTGCTAAATTTAAAATATCACCAAAATAACTGGTTAATTTGAGGCTGATTCATGCTGCCAGCACTGACAGCATCTAACATATTATGTTAGACTAACACTGTTACTGACATAATATTGTATATGTTATCAGCCCTGCTCCGTGTGTGTTCAACGTGATCTCATGATAATTCGTATGTATTTTACGTAAAATGTGGTTCCATAAAACGTACATTTACTTACGTTTTTACAGGCACTAAAACGTACAATACTGACGTATTTTCAGCATCTAAACGTATAAATACTTGCGTATTTTCCGCATTTAAACGTTGAAAACTGACGTATTGACTACATCTAAAAATGAATCCTTATGAATATTGAAATTGCGGCATTAATTTTATTATTAGTTGTCATATCAATTACCTTGTTTTCAGTTGTTTAACGTTACCCGTTTACCTAATATGAAATGATAACATTTCGTTGTTTTGTGTGATTTCTGCCAGCTCCTTCCCAAGACTAACGTTATGCCTAACGTTACATAATGTTAAACAAGACTTCACTTTAAACCCTCAAAATAAATAACATTTCTGCAATCGTTTAACCTTTACTTGTCATGTAATGTTTACTTTGTTTGCCATGGGCCACAAAAAGCGTTTTCTCGGACATGCTGTGACTGACAATAGAACTATATAAAACACCAAAACCGCCACATAATTACGAAATGAAACAATTTTATTCATGCGCCGTAATCCAGATCTTCAGAATCCATACAACTGCGAGGAACAGACCCAAATCCAAGCCTTTATTCGGCGATCTTCATCTTCATCCCGAGCAGCAAGTCCAACGACCGTAAACAGTAAAGCCCGCGCTGACTGACGACGCGCTCCTTACGAATTCAAATGTTGCTGCTTCAAACGACAGGTTTTACGGCAGAATAATCGAACGCTCATTGGCTCTCGCCTGCATTCGTCACAGATTGCGACATGCCGTGTTTCTGGTCAGGTGTATGTTTGAAAGATGCGAGTATGCGCGCGCCTTCAGGAGACGAGTTCACTGAGAGCGAGAGGATCAGGAAAATAATCTGGATAATATTTTTAGCGATTAATAACATAAATTCTGCTCTGCACCTCACACAAACCTACTGTATTCCGCCAGAGAGGACTGCGGCGGCAACGCATCGTCATTTGGATTACTTTTGGTAGTGCTTTTGAAATTTTTGCAATAAAGAAACGATTGTAATTGCATTAATCTGTCTGTCATGTTTTTCTTATACTGTACAGAAATATCTGTTTATGTTTAGAGGTAGGAGTGGGATTAGCGACTATAAAAACATTTTTAATGCTATTATTCTTACTAAAATTGTTATTTTCCTGCATGCTTCGGTCAGTTGCATTTTATATTCGCTGTAAAATGGGTAGGTTTAGGTTTGGGGGTAGGTTAAGGGGTCTAAAAGTCTAACGTTAAATCGCTTATTGATAAAATGATAAAAATGCATTGATACGAATATCGTTGAAATACGTCTAAATTGTACGTTTTAGCATCAATAAATACGTACATAAATGTACGTTTTGTGCTTGTAAATGTTACGTATTAATACCTAACGTTACGTATGAACATGAGACCAGGCTGGTGTGTTCACGGTGTGTGTGTGCACTTAGGATAGGTTAAATGCAGAGCACAAATTCCAAGTATGGGCTACCATACTTGGCCACATGTCATGTCATTTTCACTTTAACTTGTAAGATGCATTTGCCTTTTTTGGGGGGAAAAACAAAAAATACATTTATGGAGAACATTTCCTCTAGTCTACTGTTTACCTGAGCACACGACTCCAACATCCTCCTTGTGATTACAGTCATGTTTTCCCCAGCCTGGAGAAGAGCAGCTCCACAGGGACGTCTCATTCCCCTCACACTCCACCTCATCCAGCCATATGGGTCCAGAACCAGGACCAAACCAGGCTGGTACCTGCTGGTTACTGAGGGCCACTCCACACCGCAGCTGTCTGCACACCACATGGGCATCTTTAATATCCCAGGAGTCATCACACACTGTCCCCCATGAGCCGCTGTAAAAAACCTCCAGCCTCCCTGCACAGTCTCCCCCAGAACCCACCAGCCTGATGGACCCGCGGCCTGATATTCAGAGAAAGATAAACACATTATTGACCAGTAACAACTGAAGAATCTGCCCAGATGTTGTTGTTCTCACCAAGGCAGGTGATTGACAGCTGTTGTGTGGAGCTGCAGTTGAGAGTTTGTGGAGAGCTGCAGTTCCCCAGATGAGCTTCACTCCCAGAGCACTGGAAGCCCGTCACACACTCATGACTGTGTTCAGGACTGGATGAAGAGGAGCCGTAGAAGTTCAGCACAGAGCCACAGCCCAGCTGTCTGCAGACCACAGAGGATTCAGTGAGACTCCAGGAGTCCAGCAGAACTCTCCTCCAGACCTGATGGATGAAAACTTCCAGCTCCCCCTCACACTGTCTCTCTCCAGACAACCGCACCAGACCGTCAGGAAGAGCTAGAGAGGAATCTGAGTGAAAGATGTGGCATTTTATTAAGATACTGCAAGGTAATTTGTGTATTTAACATTTTTCCAACAAAATCCACTCACTAGAGCAGATGACTCCAACATCTCGTCTGTGAGAACATTCAGCTCGACTCCATGAAGAGATGGAACATTCTGAGAGTTTTGTTTCATTCCCGTCACAATCAAACACATCAGCCCAGATTTCATCACTTCCCTCTCCAAACCAGTCTGATCCCACAACAGACACAGCAATCCCACAATTCAGCTGTTTACAGAGGACACTGGCAGCTCTCATATCCCAGCATGCATCACATACTGTGCCCCATTTACTGAAGTACTGACGCTCAACTCGACCAGAACAGATGTCAGGACCGTTTACCAGCCTGAGATCAGTGTAACCTGGACAAAGAACACAGTCTTAATGGAAAAGAATAGAAGAGTTCATAGGAAAGAGAACAGAGATTATATTAGCATTTTTTTTTTTAGTTTAATACACTCAAACCGTTTACAATTATGATTATACGATTAACAATTGGATTGGTTTAAAAGGAGATTTGACATTTTACCAGAACATATCAGTCCTACATCATTGTCATGTGTGCAGTTCATATGATGTGAGGTTGATGATGGACAGCGTCGAATGTGTGATTCATTTCCTCTGCACTGAATCTCTTGTGTCCACATCTGAGAGTCTCCTTTGCCAAAAGCAGCTGCTCCCAGCACCTGTACAGGAGCCCCACAGTCCAGCTCTCTACACACAACCTCTGCATCCTGCTGGTCAAAGACAGTGTCACACACTCTGTACCATGTGTTCCCCTGAAGTATCTCTAATCTCCCAGAGCACAGGTGAGGTCCATCAGCAAGTCTTGCAAATCGTCCATAGTTTATGGTTTCTGATTATATTTACACAACACACAAAACCATCACTATGATTATGATACAGACATAAAACGACAGCAAGTCCTTTAACTATGAAGGGATTTTTAAATGGATGATAGTATTAAGTTTGGAGCCTAAAACATAGTAATTATCAGTTATTGTTTATGAATTGCTTTGAAATCAAATTACACACCAATTATTTTAAATTGTGTATATGATGTTTATGAATGAAATTCTGATCAGTGATGCATTAATAGGGTGATGTTTGGGGCAGCTCACCTGAACATCTGACTCCAGCATCTTCTCTATGATCACAGTTACTAACACCCCATCCTCTTGAGCTACAGTTCTTCAGTGTTGACTCTGATCCAGTACAGACAACATCATCCATCAAGATTTGTCCTGATCCTTGTCCAAAGCGAGCCCCAGACACTGCATCTACAGCCTCTCCACATCCCATCTCTCTACACACCACTGCAGCATCATGAATATCCCAGTCATCATCACACACTGTTCCCCACTGACCTCTATGAAGAACCTCCACTGTCCCACTGCAGGGATTGTTACCACCAACCAACCTCACAGTCTCAATATCTGTACATGAAAGAGAGAGAAAGCAATTTAACCACAGTAGCAGTAGAACAGCCAACAATCATCAGCTGAATATGGCAAAGTTAAGAAACACAAGATGTTAAGAAGTCAGTAAATTCAAGCTGGATGACTAATAATATTACAAATAATCCCAAATATATATATATTTTCATAATTAATGCTCTAGTGTCACAAAATAGAAATTACACAGGTTTCTATTCAGTTTTACTGATATGAGGCCATCAAACTGCTCATTTAAACATTATTATTTTCTGGCCTAAGTGTTTGCTTACCAGATGTGGTTATAGTGATTATAGCGGAGAGTAAAACGAATGTCAGACATCCCTCCATCATCTTCTGCTCGTCACACCGTCTGTTTGACTGTCAGCACAAGTTTCTCGTCTGCTCCTCAAACACACTGAAGAAACTGGCTCCTGTCAGCCCCCTAAAGAGAGAGAGAGAGACTCACAGCTGCCAATGACACTCACTGTTACCTTATTAGACACAACAGAGGAAATCATCAAACACAATCAGTGACAAATCAGAAAGCAGCATTTTGATTTTCTCCATATATATCAATAAAGTGTCAGCGCTGATGAGCGGGACCCCTCCTCCAGCGTGAAGAGACACTTCACTGAGGACAGACTCGTGTCAGTCAGAAGTCAGTGTGGAGATAAAGTCACACTAAACTTAAAGCAGATTGATACAGAAACACTGCAGCTTATATTCAGCATCAAAACCTGAACCTGAACACAGCAGATACAAGCTCTGATCACTGATTTTGTAATTCTAATCACTTCAAACACTTACAAAAACTAATTTCCATGACTAATTTGAATAAATGTAGCATTTTAATCTGATTGTTTCTGGATAAATTATAAATAATATTACTGTAAGTGGATTTTACTACTTTTTTTATTCCAAGGTAACAATAAAATATGATTACACTTTTTTTTATTGCTTTTATAAACTCCATTGTTAACTATTCTGATGAATGTTTATTACATAAATTAAATATAATTAAATAATAATATATTATTAAATTCAATCAACTGATATATATTGGAAACTAATGAAACAACATCAATAAACATGTTGCAATGCTGCATTTGTCCAGCAGATGGCAATAAAACCCTTCTTATTGCAAAGACGAGCAGACAAGTGTCTTGTCCCTGTGTCACCACATGAGGGAGCTCCTCCCTCATCAACGTATTTCAGCCTTTTTAAATATTAATTTTAGCATGTACAAGATGATGATGCTGCTAAAACTGAAACATTTAGTGTTAAAACAAACAAACATGAATTAGTTTTAAAAAGAATAAAAACATACCCTGTCGGAAAATCTTTTAAAAGGGTTTAAACAAAATTTAATGATGCAGTTTTAAAGATAAACATGTCCACGTCTAGCGCATGTTTATACATAAAAAAATACTAAAATTACTAAAAAGCAGAGCAGTGAAAACATGTTTTATGTAAACCAAGATGTAGGCTAAATGTCACTTTCAAGGATCAACACCACTGTTTCTCTTGTAATGTTAATTGTACAGCATGTAGGCCTAATTGTAAATTGCAAGCAGTGCTTCTGTTTCATAGAAACGTCCTGCATTGACCGCTTGCTATCAGCATATTTCAAAAACAGTTTTTTTGTTCTTTGAATAATTATTTTGTATACTGAAAATATATTTTATGTATTTACAATCTAGTACTCAAACAACATGTGGAAGTACATACAGTAATTATAATGGTTTTAACGATTCTGAAATGGAATGCCAAAAGTCTTATTGCAAATGGACCCGAATTTAAACAATTTATAGACATACTAGATAAGAAACCAAACATAATTTGTTTACAAGAAACATGGTTAAAGCCTCCATTAAATTTTGTTCTGCAAGGATATAATATTGTACGGAAAGATAGAAAGATAGAAAGACAGTTAATGGAGGTAGGGTGGCCACTTTTATAAAAAAAAATTATTAGAATACAGAGTCATTAATTAGATTGAAGAATATGAATTGGTGGTTATAGATATATATGCAGAGAAACAAAATATCATCTTGTAGTAATCTTGTAGTAGATTAAGTAAAGATTTAGAAAAGGTTATTGGGTCAGGAAATCATCAAATAATTTGGTGTGGAGATTTTAATGCACATAGCACTTTATGGGGAAGCAGTAATGATGATCATAATGGGGATGTTGTAGAAGCAATAATAGACAGTAATGGGTTAGTTTGTTTAAATGATGTTAGATACACAAGAATAGATTTGGTATGTGTTATTGGGTCAGCTATAGATTTAACATTGGTTTCTGAAGATATAAATGTGAATGGGACGTTTGGGAAGATAATAATATGGGTAGATCACTATATAATTTTATGTAAAGTAGGGATGAGTGTATTAGAACATAATGTGATTTTAGCTCCAAGATGGAGATTTAATAAAGCAAACTGGGAAGCATATAAATATCTAAGTGAGGTAGAACTACAGTGCCCTCCACTAATATTGGCACCCTTGATCAATATGAGCAAAGGCAGCTGTGAAAATAAATCAGCATTGTTTATCCTTTTGATCTTTCACTCAATAAATTCACAAAATTCTAACCTATCATTGAAGTAAAACAATTGAGAGTGGGGAGAAAATCTCATAATGAAATAAATGTTTTTCACCAATGAATGTTGGCAACAATTATTGGCACCCCTAGAAATTCTTGTGAGTAAAATATCTCTGAAGTATATTCCCATTCATATTTAAATTGTTTAGCACACCAGGGTGAGTAGGAGCATGAAATTGTCCAGCCATGACTTTCTGTTCCACACGATTATAAATATGAGGAACACAAAGGTCAAATTCCCTTAATCATCCATCACAATGAGAAAAAACAAAAAATATATTTCTGATGTGAAGAACAAGATTGTTGAGCTTCACAAAATAGAAAGTGGTTGTAAGAAAAGAGTTAAAACATTGAAAATCCCCATTTCCACATCAGGGTAACGATTAAGAGGTTCCAATCAACTAAAGATGTTAAAAATCTGCCTGGAAGAGGACGTGTGTCTATATCGTCCTAATGCACGGTGAGGAGGAGAGTTTGAGTAGCCAAAGACCCTCCAAGGATCACAGCTGGAGAATTGTAGAGATTAGTTGAGTCTTGGGGTCAGAAACCTAAAAAAAAAAAAATCAAACATCCCTTATATCACCACATGTTGTTCGGGAGGGTTTCAAGAAAAATTGTCCTCACTCATCCAAAAACAAACTCCAGCAAATTCAGTTGTCAGACACGACTTGAACTTCAAATGGCACTGGCTTCTATGGTCAGATGAAACTAAAAAATGAGCTTTTTATCAGCAAACCCACCAGATGAGTTTAGTACAAACAGGGATAAAAAAGTACCCCATGTCCACGGTTAAAAATACTGCTGGATCTTTAATGTTGTGGGCCTGTTTTTCTGCCAGAGGTCCTGAACATCTTGTTCAGATGCATGGCATCATGGATTCTATCAAATACCAACAGATAAAAAATCAAAACCTGACTGCCTCTGTTAGAAATCTTATAATGGGCCATGTTTTGATCTTCCACCAGGACAACAATCCAAAACAAACATCAAAATAAACACAAAAATGAGTCACTGAGCACAAAATGAATATTTTACCATGGCTGTCTCTGTCCTCTGACCTGATCCCTGTAGAACATGAGTGAGGTGAACTGAAGAGAAGAAGCACCGTCATGGAGCTGTGAATCTGAAGGATCTGGAGAGATTCTGTATGAAAGAATGGTCTCTGATCTCTTGTCAGGTGTTCTCCAAACTCTTCAGGCATTATAGGAGAAAACTAAGAGCTGTTACCCTGGGAAAAGGACGTTGCAATAATTGGGTGCCAATAATTGTGGCCAACATGAAATAGTGAAAGCATTTATTTCACAATGAGATCCTCCGCCCCACTTTCAATTGTTTTACCTCAATGATAGGTTGGAAATTTGTGAATTTTTTTGAATGAAAGATAAAAAGGATAAACAATGCAGATTTATTTTCACAGCTGCCTTTGCTCATATTTACCAAGGGTGCCAATATTAGTGGAGGACACTGTAACAGCAGTAGAACTAAATATGATGGAAGACATATGAATGTAATTGGAAAATAAGTAAAGTATCTGCAGGAACGGATGGCTGCTTGCCAGAGCTGGATTACTTCCCCTGTTGCAAAGTCGTGTGTCTATGGTGTATTATGTGCTTTTGTTGCTGAGGTGTTTTTCCTGTTCTCACACTGTACTCCCCAAGGAGCATAGTCTGGGGGCTATTTTTTTCTCCTAACATTCCTCATGTTATGCTGTATTTTTCTTCAATTCCCTGTCTTCCTGTCCTGTCTACCCCCTTGTCATATATGTTGTGTATGTATGGACAGGTTGATGGCTAATTTCGCTGGTACTTGTGACTAGTGACAATAAAGGGCTACTACAAATCTGAAATATCTGTCTTAAATATACTGTAATATTTTAATTTAAGTGTATTATTGTAGTGCTGGGCTGTACGAAGGCGAGATGAGGTGGACCCACATGCAGATAAGGTTAATTAATAAATTAGAATAAAAGCAAATGCAGGTAAACAAGGATAAACGGAGCTGGAGCAAACTAGGAATACAAGACAAGGGCATCTCTAGAGTGACAACAACTGACACTGAACAAAGGAAATACAGGGGTGTATATACACAAGTTAACCAGAGCTGACAATGGACTGGTGTAGGTGATTAGTTGCTATGGAGATTAACAAGGCAGCAAAGCAAACAGGGACACAGGATGGCTGCTTCTGAAAACTGAAAAATGCTGCCATCGGAGGCAGCATTCCAAGGCAGGAAGGCATCAAGGCACGTCCGAATCCAAAGTTAGCTTTACTTCCTGTCTCATGAGATACCTTCATCTGATCGATTTTTGAAGGCAGCATAGATGTATCCTTCGCTGCCTTTGATATCCCACAATCCTGCGCATTCCATTCCGTGACGGTTGAGCTAAAAAAATAAAGATGGCGTCTGAAAGTTGCGTTTGGTGGTTAGTTTGTGTGTAAATGTATATTTCTGATTAACTTTTTGCACTTTTGATGTTATTTCTAGCGAGAAATTAGTATTATAGTAGTTAAATATTCGTATAGTTATCACCAAAACTCATTCTATTTTGTTGTAGATCATTAAACTGTTACGCTGCCTCAGAATCCTGTCCGAAATCAGTTTCGTGAGGTGCCTTCGTGCAAAAACGCTGCCTGCAAAGTCATTGCCTCATGAGGCAGCGAGGCAGCAAGTCAGCTGCCTAAGTTTTCGGATGCAGCCGATGTGTTCGATTTGTCATCAGAGGTAGGAAATTCAGAGCTTGTGTCGGGTTTTCTAAATGGAACGCTCACGCAAGTCAGAGTTCATTCTCGGGAACTCGGTCCACCTTGCTCAACCCCAAGTTGAGAATTTAAGATGGCTGCTTATAGTTATTCATTAAAGATGGAACAGTATTCTAAAGTGTTACCCAGAACTGCACGGTCATCATCACACACTGTTCCTCACTGACCATCATGATGAACCTCCACTCAGCAGCAGAGATACTGCCACCCATCAAACTCACTTTGACTGTACACAAGTACAAATATTTGTCCATATATTTATAGGTAAATTAAGCTCTCATCATCTTGAAAATAAAGCTTCATGTCTTTAAAGTCTGTACACAGTCAGCATTATTTCTCTGAATAAGTTGTGTGTATTTTATTTCCTGAATGAGCAACATCTATTTCAGACTCTTCAAGACTGCTCAAGTTATATGGCACTTTACTGATTCCATAGAGATAAAATGTATATCTTGAGTTAAATTTAACCAATGTTTAAATCATTAACTGTTAATGAAATCATTGTTAAAACATTTGCAGTTATCCTACTGTACTAATAAAAAAAACTATATTACAACACAACATAAATTACATAAGCACAGTGAATAACTGTACACCATACATGTTACAAAGCATACATCTTTATTCAGATTTCAGAATGAGCACTTTGACATTTGTAATACATATGTTGAAATGTTTTGTCCATCCACTGATCAAACGTTTGCTATACTGTAATGAATATGAATGCAATTTTTTAATAAGCAGGGGAAATTCCTGACAAACAACCATATTTTAGGTCGTTTGCATTGTAATAATGTACAGTGAGACTTAAGATATAAAAATGCTGCCTTGTTAGGTGACGTTTTCTCATTAAAATGGTATGATTTCTTATTAATTCAGTAGAATGTGTGGGAATATGGCAAACCAATATGGCGGTGCGGTGGCCTCACTTTTTATGACGTCATAAGCAAGTATGTATGTTGTGTGTTTCTGACGATCAAAAACCGCCACTGCAGGACATAAAGTGAACAACATGCTTTTCTGCTCAGTTAAAAGAGATGTTATATTCATTTAAAAGGAAAGACTATTATTCATGTCTGCTGTTTGTAAACTTATTTTCTGTTGTAAACTTATTGAGTACATTTTAACGTCCTTTAGCAAAATATGAAAAATGAACCATCAGTGTCTACATTTAAAAGAAATTATATTTTTGTAAGTTGAAGATGCTGTAATCCGTTAATGATGGGTGGTGAATTATCTGAACACAACACAATTATGTTCTTAACTGAAGTATTATGTATTAACTGAAGTCAAAAAAAGTCAGTTTATTTATTTTTTTCTCAAATTTCTAAGGCTACATGACAAAAGATTTGTTATATGTGTCTGGAAAAAAAGTCAAAAACATTTTGAAAAGGTCATGAAAGCAAAGCATTTTTCTCTGTCAACAAGTGCAATTGTATATTTCAATACAGAATGTAACAAAATACTGTAAGATTGCAACTGAAACTTATATAGTAAGATTGCTAAAACTTTAAAAGCTTTAGAAGGATTTGAGGCAGTGTGTGTGGTTTGAGTTATACAGTTCCTGCCTGTTTTCCTGGATCCTCCTCCACATCATCATAGTCTGTTATTGGAAAACAAGAGCAAATTCATGTATCAATACATACATTAAAATGCATTATTATAAACAATATTAGCAGTACATTTAAATGAGTTTTCATGACCACAGAAATTGATAATATAATGTGTTAAAAGATTAAACAAAGTGTTAATGTACCAAACATGTCACTCATATATTCTCTGACATCCTTGACATCATCATACTCCTCCTGAACACCCTCTGATATAAATGTGGTTATTAATTACATGAACAAATAGACTATGACTTAGTTCACACTGCAGGTCTTAATGCTCAGATCAGATATTTTGCTGAAATCCGTTTTTTTGTGCTGTTGTTCACATTGTCATTTAAATGCTCATCAGTCGCATGTGTGAACCGTATACGGCCCTGAAGTGACCCGCATGCGCAGAAGAAGACGTGACGTCAGACACAGCGCACTGTTTGCGTAAATAAAAATGGATGCTGCTCGTGTTAGCGTGTGTTTAGCAATTTTTAAGTTAATGTGCAATCGGAGCCTAAATAACGAAGTGATATTATGGTCTATATTGTCTGCCATTGTGATTTTAATCTTCCCGCCTCCTCCAGCGCAGAATTGTGACGTCTGGCGCATTTCAATAACGTAAAAATCGCATGAAATGCAACATGGCCGTTCAGACTGAAGTTGCATTGCAAAACATCAGATATGTATCCGATTTAGGACCACATATGAAAGTGGCCTGGGCCTGATTTGAAAAAATCGGATTTGTGCTGTTCAGACTGTCATAAGAAAATCAGATATGGGTCACATTTGGGAAACATCGGATTTGGGCCACTTTAGCCTGCAGTGTGAACTAAGTCTATATCAGGTGTATGTAGTCCAGTGGTGTCCAAACCTGCTCCGGAATGGCCAGTCCTGCAGAGTTTAGTTCTGACCCCAATTAAACACACCTGAACCAGATAATCAAGGACTTTAGGGTTACTAGAATCTTCCAGACAGGGGTGTTGGGACAACTCTGTCCCTCTGCAGGACACTGGGCCCTTCAGGAGCAGGTTTGGACACCACTGGACTACATACTTTATATGGCACAATAATTTGAGGAAAAATAAGAAATAAAAAAAAACCCTGTTCCAATCTAGAAGAGTGTAAATTGAAACCCACACCTGCTTTATCACTGGAGAACTGT
This sequence comes from Aspiorhynchus laticeps, assembly GCA_023376895.1. NCBI lineage: Eukaryota > Metazoa > Chordata > Actinopteri > Cypriniformes > Cyprinidae > Aspiorhynchus > Aspiorhynchus laticeps. The sequence goes on along the minus strand of CM041805.1, from coordinate 21,549,231 downwards.
CTTATAATGACGACATCATCATAGTTTTCTGGTAAGTCATCTACAAAAAAATAATGAAAAATGAAATGCATCTATCAATTAAAATACATAGATGTTAAAATCCATATATATTTATATTGTTAAAACATGTAGAAATAATGATAAGAACTAAACCTGTAATAGGGCTGGGCGATATATTGCATGCGCATCTCGTCAGTAAAGCCGGTTCCTTGATTAGCGGTTAATCTCCATCACCTGTTTTCAAATGGAGCGGCATTTAATACACAGAGCCGTAGTTCACTGACAAGCTACGCATATATCGACTGATATATCGCCTTTGATATGAACGCGATATATGCGTAGCTTGTCAGTGAACTACGGCTCTGTGTATTAAATGCCGCTCCATTTGAAAACAGGTGATGGAGATTAACCGCTAATCAAGGAACCGGCTTTACTGACGAGATGCGCATGCATATCGCATGCAATATATCGCCCAGCCCTAACCTGTAACATGATGTCTCATTCCAACATTCATTGTTAGTTCATGTTAACTAATGTAGTTAACTAATGAACCTTATTGTAAAGTGTTACCAAATGTATGAATGAATGATTAAACAAACAAATAAATAAAACCATATCTAAATTGTGTTGAATGGTGTATATCATTTCTGCTAATTTAACATAATAAAGTAAATGTTTTAAATGCAATGTTTAAATGCATATGCATACTATATTTAAGTCATCTAACCTGCAAGATGATCATCAGCATCTTCATACCCAGAATGCTGCTCTTGAGAGAGGACACTTCCTGTTATGGAGTAGAACCATCAGACACATGTTCACAATGAAAAATGCGCACCCAATTTGAGGAACCCCCACTTCATTTGGATCATTCAACACTAACACTATAATTTCAAACAACACACAAGGTCCCACAAATTAATACATTTGATTTATTCCTCTCATCCCTCTGAATAAAGTGATTAATCCTGTTGATCACTACAAATCAGACACTGACACTTACTCACCCCTCTGAGTGAAGTGATTGTGTCTGTGCTGAATCTCCTCATAAACGGCCTCAGTCGTCGTCCTGTGTCTCCTCTTAGAGAGAGCTGTGAGTGTAGACAGACAAACCTGCTGTCAGTTCACAACACATGACTGTTCACACACTGAATAAGACACAATATGACAGTCTCTGGATCTCTCCTACCTCTCCTCATCACTCTGTTCTGCTGAATCAGTATAAGCAGTGGCACTAAGAGCAGTAAGAGCACAACTCCCAGTACAATCACAAGCACTGGGGGGACGGAGAGAGACGCTGCTGGAGGAGTTTGTGGAGGAGAGACTGATGTTGAGCGCACTGGAGGAGAAACTGGAGGAGAAGCTGATGTTGTTGTGGCAGGAATAGTGGACACTGACAAATCTGTCAAAACAGACACAAACACATTAACAATCATGCAAGTGGGTAATTTGGTAACACACTACAATACGGGTGCACAAATATGCATTAAATAATGCTTAACTAATGCACAGATAATGCCATGCCTTTCAACTTCCAGTTATCTGCTTTAACTAATCATTAGCTAATGATTTGCAAAGGTATCATTATGACTTTACTTGTTGAGGCACATAACCATTAACTAATTTTTAAGTAATATGTCATTATGATTATGGATTTTGAATTAGTTAGTTAGTCATGTGCCTCAACAAGTAAAGTCGTAACAAATAATGATACCTTTGCAAATCATTAACTAATGATTAATTAAAGCAGACAACTGGAAGTTGAAATGTATGCTTCAACCCAATGTGGTAATTAACTTATGAGTTTACACCATTAGTTAATATAATGTTATTAGGGAATTAATACTTTATGACTCATTTAACTAATAACAATTTATTGAGTACTTAATCTATGAATCATATAGAATGTTAATTTGTTGCTGATGCAGTAATTATTAATAAATGGTTTAGTTCTTCATGAGTTATACATTAACTCATGATTATCTGTTCATTAGTTAAGCATGAATTAATGCATATTAATTTTTTTTTTAATTGCTAACATCCTTTTGTCCAATCTCGTCACATTTTCAAAACTCTAAACACAATTAGCACAACATCTGTCTGTTGTGACCATACCATTAGCACAATTTGTGTTGTTTTCACACAATATGCAGTCAATTACCATGTTTCTAAAATGCTTACATTTTCTTTTCATACAAGCTTACTCAAAACCAAAATCATGGATCTTTTTAGTCTTATTTACAGATACTTAAACACAGCATGTCAGAAATGAAGACATAATGTTCCAAACCTTAAATATAGTGTAAAGCTTCTGCTACAACAGCAGTTCAAAAGTATTGAAAAAAAATCTCTATATAAAATATTATAACAACTGATAAGCATTTTAAATAACAGATCACTGAAATATTTAGAAATAGCTGATTATATGCAGGTAGAACTGAAACATGACAGGTAATGCAGTTTTTGTAAAGACATCAACTGTTAGTATTTTGGCAGTTACTGTGCTATGATTGGCTATGTTTCTGTTGGATAGAAACTAGTGCTAATGTTTTGACTGAATAACTAAATTTTGAAGTTAGTATACAACCCCAAATCAGAAAAAGTTGGGACAGTATGGAAAACGCAAATAAAAAAGTAAGTAGTGATTTCTAAATTTACTTTGACTTGTATTTCATTGCAGACAATATGAACACAAAATATTTCATGTTTTGTCTGGTCAACTTCATGTCATTTGTAAATATACATCCTTTCCTGTCATTCAGACCTGCAACACATTCCAAAAAAAGTTGGGACAGGAGCAATTTAGGGCTAGTAATGAGGTAAATTGGTTAAATAATGATGTGTTTTGAAACAGTTGATGTCAACAGGTGATTGTAATTATGATTTGGTACAAAAGCAGCATCCAAGAAAGGTCTAGTCCTTTAGGAGCAAAGATGGGCCGAGGATCGCCAGTTTGCCAACAAATACGTGAGAAAATTATTGAAATGTTTAAAAACAATGTTCCTCAAAGAAAGATAGGAAGAGATTTGGATATTTCACCTTCAACAGTGCATAACATAATTAAAAGATTCAAGGAATCTGGAGGAATTTCAGTGCGTAAAGGACAAGGGTGCAAGCCTAAGCTGAACAACCGTGATCTCCGATCCCTCAGGCGGCACTGCATCAAGAATCGTCATTCATCTATAAGCGATATCACCACATGGGCTCAGGACTACTTTGGCAAACCTTTGTCAAGTACCACAATACGTTGTTACATCCACAAATGCCAGTTAAAACTGTACTGTGCCAAAAGGAAGCCCTATGTTAACAGTGTCCAGAAGCGCCGTCGACTTCTCTGGGCTCGGAGGCATCTGGGATGGACCATCACACAGTGGAAACGTGTACTGTGGTCAGATGAATCAGTATTTCAGGTATTTTTTGGGAGGAATGGACGCCGTGTGCTCCGGACCAAAGAAGAAAAGGATCATCCAGACTGTTACCAGCAACAAGTCCAAAAGCCAGGGTCTGTCATGGCATGGGGTGGTGTCAGTGCCCTTGGCAAAGGTAACTTGCACTTCTGTGATGGCACCATTAATGCTGAAAAGTACATAGAGATTTTAGAGCACAATATGCTGCCTTCAAGAAGACATCTTTTCCAGGGACATCCATGCATATTTCAACAAGACAATGCAAAACCACATTCTGCACACATTACAAAGTCCCGGCTGCGGAAGAAGAGGGTACGGGTACTTGACTGGCCTGCCTGCAGTCCCGACCTGTCTCCAATAGAGAATGTGTGGCGCATTTTGAAGCGCAAAATGCGACAACGAAGACCCCGTACTGTTGCCCACCTTAAGACTTGTTTGCAAGAAGAATGGGACAAAATTACACCTGAAACACTTCATCACTTGGTGTCTTCAGTCCCTAAACGTCTTTTGTTGTGAAAAGGAATGGCAACATTACAAAGTGGTAAATGCTTTACTGTCCCAACTTTTTTTGGAATGTGTTGCAGGTCTGAATGACAGGAAAGGATGTATATTTACAAATGACATGAAGTTGACCAGACAAAACATGAAATATTTTGTATTCATATTGTCTGCAATGAAATACAAGTCAAAGTAAATTTAGAAATCACTACTTTCTTTTTTTATTTGCATTTTCCATACTGTCCCAACTTTTTCTGATTTGTGGTTGTATGTAGAAAAAGGTATTCAGCATTTTGAAATGCAGAGTTTGTATTTATTTAACAAAATGTGGTTTTGGCCAGAAAATTAACTATTTGGATAATTGTGTGATGTAGGTGTGTTGCGGTGTTAAGAGTTTAGAAAAAGTACTTTAAGTATTGGTAGACGCTTGTTAGCAATTGAAAAAAAAAAAAAACGTAGTGCCACTGTTGTCAGGGTGCGAGGGGAATGAAGGAGCGAGGAGGAAGTTCTTCAATTACATATACCTTAAGACAAACCTCTGGGAACACGGATCACAGGGAAGACGAACATGGGATGACGATTAACAGCGGACAGGAAACAAGAGGCAGAACACACTATAAATAGACAGAACTAATGAGGGGAAAACGAGACACACCTGGAACATAATCAAGACACGACTGAGACTAAATGAACTGAATGGGGACAGGAAAACCCAAATATGGTAACAAGAGGGAGGGAAATAGAAGACATGGGTAACACAGGTCTGACATTACTCCCCCCTCCCGAACGGTGCGTCCCGCACCATATACCATCCAACGGGGAGGGGGGGTGGGCGCTCTGGAGGACTCAAGGGACATGGAGACAGGACAGGACAGGAGGCCTCCAGGGCAGCTCCCGTTCTGGGAACTACGGCGGAGTGGGGAGTCCCGGAAAGTTCAATTGGAACTCTTGGGGGCGCTCGGGAAGCGCGGACTCTTGGGGGCGCTCGGGAAGCGCGGGCACTGGAGGGCACTGTTGAGGAGCAGGCACAGGAGGGCAGTGTCGAGGAGCGGGCACAGGAGGGTGCTGTCGAGGGGCTGGCACTGGGCTTGGGTGCGCAGCGACCGGCAGGCTTGCCATACAAACCGCCGGTGGGCTTGCCACACTCTCTCCTGGCGGGCTTGCCACACTCTCTGCCGGCGGGCTTGGGAGAACCACGAATGGCGGCACTGATTTTCCCGCAAACGGCGGGCTTGGGAGAGCTGCGGACTGCGGCGATTTCCCTGCGAACTGCGGGCTTGACTTCGCCACAGACGGTGGCCTTGAGTTCCCTGCGAACGGCGGGCTTGGGTGAGCGCGAGCGACGACTTCCATGCCGCGGAGAGGGCAAAAAGGAAAATAAAAAACTTGGAAAAAACGGCAAAAATCAAACTGGGGGAATGACACCACTCACTTGTTTTGTAGGTCCGCTGTTCTGTCAGGGTGCGCGGGGAACGAAGGAGCGAGGAGATCTTCAATTACATATACTTTAATAATACAAACCTCAGGGAACACGGATCACAGGGAAGACGAACATGGGATTACGATTAACAGCAGACAGGAAACAAGGGGCAGAAATACTACACTATAAATAGACAGAACTAATGAGGGGAAAACGAGACACACCTGGAACATCACGACACGGCTGGGACTAAATAAACTAAATGGGGACAGGAAAACCCAAATATGGTCACAAGAGTGAGGGAAACACAAGACATGGGGAACACAGGTCTGACAACCGTATTGTAAAGTGTTAACAGTCATTTAAATACACACATGTGATTAGCACTAATATGATCAAATGAATATTGTTCCTCGGTATTTTGCTGTCACCTGCACAGGTGAGTTCAGCGTGCTCTTTGTGGGAGCAGTCAGTGTGGTTTTTCAGGGAGAGAGGACAGTCCCACAGGTGAATCTCATTCCCTCTGCACTCGACTCTGTTCAGCCACACAACACCTTCACCAGCACCAAAGACTGAATTCCCATCAGCCCTCAGTGCTGCTCCACAACCCAGCTGCCTGCAGACCACCTGAGCATCGCTGATGTCCCACTGATCATCACAGACTGAGCCCCACACAGCGTTATGATACACCTCCAGCCTCCCAGAGCACCGGCCCTCCCCTCCACTCAGTCTGAGAGGAACATGATCTAAAACACACACATCAACCAGCACTGACCAGCTTCAGGACAACATTCACAACAAAACACATTAAAACTGAAGCTAGAGATCTTTAAAGTTGTGATTTTTTTTTTTTTTGGTATAAAATAATATCACATGCACATATAAATAAATTAACATTAATAAAGAAAATGTAAGAATATTATAATATAGATAATATAATAAACTTACTTGTACACTGTCTCAGATTAGGAGATAGTGAGGTTGAACATGTCAGGCGACTGTGAGGAGACTCATGAATCTCCATGTCTGAGATTAAAACATGATACAATTCAAAACATCAGTTAACAAAATATTAGACATCATAAATAATATTTAAACAAACATGACCACTTTAAACCATCTTAAATCTATTAAGTATATTCTTACCTGAGCAGGTTATCTTGGCCACTTCATTATCACAGTCATTCTGTCCCCAGGGTGAAGATGGACACTGCCATAAAGTGGAGTCATGTCGTCGACATCTTATAAAACCAAGCCAGTTATGAGACTTCAGTCCCTCTGAATAAATGGGTTCACTGCCAGATCTTCCACAGTTCAGCTCTTGACAGATCAGACTCGCTGTGTCTCTGTCCATCTTGTTGTAACACACATTACCCCAGGATCCATTGTAGAAAACCTCCACATTCCCTTCACAGCCCTCAGTTAACCTGATCTCTTTAAACTCTAGATAAAAGATTATATTCATTTGTTTTTGCTTTTGCAAATTACTTAAACAAATTAACTTACTAAAATGATTCTAAATATTACAAGATTAATATTATTTTATTTTTGGATATTGAAAATAGCAGCTGCTGGCCAGTTATTTGCAACGGTTACTAAAATTTGCAAAATCAACCTTAGCTCTCATCCAACCCAATTCATTTCAAATACTGAACGCATATGTTATGGTTTTCACAACAGTGTACTGTTTACCTGAGCACACAACTCCTACATCCTCCTTGTGTTGACAGTCATGTTTTCCCCAGCCTGGAGAAGAGCAGCTCCACAGGGACGTCTCATTCCCCTCACACTCCACCTCATCCAGCCATATGAGTCCAGAACCAGGACCAAACCAGGCTGTTACCTGCTGGTTACTGAGGGCCACTCCACACTGCAGCTGTCTGCACACCACATGGGCATCTTTAATATCCCAGGAGTCGTCACACACTGTCCCCCATGAACCGCTGTGAAAAACCTCCAGCCTCCCTGCACAGTCTCCCCCAGAACCCACCAGCCTGATGGACCCGCGACCTGATATTCAGAGAAAGACAAATACATTATTGATCACTAACAACTGAAGAATCTGCCCAGATGTTGTTCTTCTCACCAAGGCAGGTGATTGACAGCTGTTGTGTGGAGCTGCAGTTGAGAGTTTGTGGAGAGCTGCAGTTCCCCAGATGAGCTTCACTCCCAGAGCACTGGAAGCCCGTCACACACTCATGACTGTGTTCAGGACTGGATGAAGAGGAGCCGTAGAAGTTGAGCACAGAGCCACAGCCCAGCTGTCTGCAGACCACAGAGGATTCAGTGAGACTCCAGGAGTCCAGCAGAACTCTCCTCCAGACCTGATGGATGAAAACTTCCACCTCCCCGTCACACTGTCTCTCTCCATACAACCGCACCAGACCATCATGAAGAGCTAGAGAGGAATCTACATGAAATATGTTACATTTTATTAAGATATTGCAATGTAATTAATGTATTTAACTTTCTATTTTTCAATAAAATCCTCTCACTAGAGCAGATGACTCCAACATCTCGTCTATGAGAACATTCAGCTCGACTCCATGAAGAGATGGAACATTCCGAGAGTTTTGTTTCATTCCCGTCACAATCAAACACATCAGCCCAGATTTCATCACTTCCCTCTCCAAACCAGTCTGATCCCACAACAGACACAGCAATCCCACAATTCAGCTGTCTACAGAGGACATTGGCAGCTCTCATATCCCAGCATGCATCACACACTGTGCCCCATTTACTGAAGTACTGACGTTCAACTCGACCAGAACAGGAGTCTGAACCATTTACCAGCCTGAGATCTGTGTAGCCTGGACAAAGAACACAGTCTTAATGAAACAGAACAGAAGAGTTAATGAGAAAGATAGCAGTATAAGTACTTCTTCAGTGCTGGTTCACAAGCCACTGTGGCAAGAGGTTTTCCAAAGTTACTAACCACTCAGCATTTCCACTGGCTACAATTTTGTTGTTGGGAAATTTTTTTATATATATATTATTAAAGTTGACCATGGCATGCTAAAATTTGCTTTAGCTAGATTTAAAACTCCTTTAAATGTAAATGTCATGATTAAGTACATAATTCTCTTTTTGCTGGTTCATACACCAGCAATTCTCAACCTGACTTCCAGTTTTCGTTGAACTGTCTTTTCTTTTCTTTTCTTTTCTTTGTTTCCATATATTAACAGACTGATATCTGCAGAATTTTTTTAATCAAAATCTTTTTAAGACCTTTTTAAGAGCTGCACAAATAAAATTAATACTATATGAGTGGGGTAGGGCAATGCAACATATTAAACCATAACATCACACAGTTTACAGTTTAGATACAGGTTTTCACCAAAAAAAGTTTTGTAATATTGTAAACTTCACATTTCAGCCTTTAAACCCTTTTTAAGAAAATGGGTGAGTCAAAATAATCAAATTATGAATTTAAAACATATACATATACTTAATTGTTTAGATATTTATACAGTATTTATAACTGCATATTTGCTGTGTAACAATATGGGCTGATTTTCGCATTGATCTGAAAACAAAAACAAAAAAAAAAAACAGTAAATGGGCTGACTGAAAATGCAAATTTAAGAGTTTTTAAGAACCCACAGAAACCAACCAGCCAAGTGACTAATGATCGTGTTACACGCCTCTACTGATATACTCCCGCATTGAGCGATTGTTAATGTAAAGGACTGCACAGTTTTAGTCTATGCAACAATTGGATTTGTTAAAACATTTTACCAGAGCACATCAGTCCCATGTGATTGTCATGAGTGCAGTTCATATTATTTGAAGGTGATGGACAGCGTCGAATGGTTGATTCATTTCCTCTGCACTGAATCTCTTGTGTCCACATCTGAGCGTCTCCTTTGCCAAAAGCAGCTGCTCCCAGCACCTGTACAGGAGCCCCACAGTCCAGCTCTCTACACACAACCTCTGCATCCTGCTGGTCAAAGACAGCATCACACACTGTACCATGTGTTCCCCTGAAGTATCTCTAATCTCCCAGAGCACAGGTGAGGTCCATCAGTAAGTCTTGTAAATCGTCCATAGTTTATGGTTTCTGATTATAATTACACAACATAGAAGACCATCTGTCAGTATGATAATGATACAGACATAAAACAACAGCAAGCCCTTTAATTAAAAATAATGGATATATGGATTAAAGTAATAAGTTTAGATCATAAAATATACTAATTATCAATAAATTGTTTATGAATTGCTTTGAAATAAAATTACACACAAATTATTTACAATTGCATATGACGTTTATGAATGAAAGTCAGATCAGTGAAGAATTAGTTTTTTCAATTGCTAACAAGCGTTTACCAATACTTAAAGTACTTTTTCTAAACTCTTAACACAGCAACACACCTACATCACACAGTTAGCCAAATAGTTAATTTTCTGGCCAAAACCACATTTCCTTAAATAAACTATACATTTCGAAACGCTGAATACCTTTTTCTTCATATATTAACTCTATCAAAACACAGCAAACACGATTCAAAATAGAGTCAGTTGGTCAAAACAATGGCACTGGTTTTCTATCCATTAGGAACATAGTCAATTATAGTGCATAGACTGTCAAAATGATAACAATTAATGGCATTATAAAAACTGCATTACTTGTCATTTCTCAGATCTACCTGCATATAATAGACAATATAAAAATCCATAATTTTTTGTAATTTAGCCTTCAGTTTACCTTGAAATCAGTTTATCTAAAAACCATTTTACATATTTAACATTGTGTTCATTCTTAGCAACATACTAGCTAAAACTGAATGAGTCATTACTTTATAGAATGTACAATAGAAAAAAATAGGGTCCCTCTATGCAGAAATTCAATTGAAACCTTGAACCTTCCAGTGGGTGAGTGTTGGAGTGTTGTGATGGTGCCCCCATGGTAGCTGATGCAGTGATCAACAAAAAATCCAACATATGGCCTTTGGTTACTATGCAAGCTAGTTTCGGTCACAGAATTAAAAAAGTAAAATTGACTGCATATTGTGTGACAACAACACAAATTGTGCTAATGGTATGGTCACAACAGACTGATGTTGTGCTAATTGTGTTTAGAGTTTTGAAAATGTGACTAGAGATTGGACAAAAGGATGTTAGCAATTGAAAAAACTGTAACAGGGTGATGTATGGAGCAGCTCACCTCTGCATCTGACTCCAGCATCTTCACTATGACCACAGTTATGAACACCCCATCCTTTTGATCCACAGTTCTTCAGTGTTGACTCTGATCCACTACAGGACACAAAACTCATCCAGATTGGTCCTGATCCTTGTCCAAAGTAAGCACTATACACTGCATTTAAAACCTCTCCACAGTCCAGCTCTCTACACACCACTGAAGCATCAGTCATACCCCAGTTCCAATGACACACTGTTCCCCACTGACCATCATGAAGAACCTCCACTGTACCAGCACAGCGGTTGTTACCACCAACCAACCTCACAGTCTCAAAATCTGTACATGAAAGAGAGAGAAAGGGATGTAACCACAGCAGTAGAACAGAAGTTGGTAACTATTTATACATATTTTAAAGGGGACCTATTATGCAAAAATCACTTTTATAAGGTGTTTGAACACAGTTGTGTTGCCGCAGTGTGTGAAAACAACCAACCTGAACCTATAATGGTAAAAATCCACCCACTCATTTGTTTATAATCTAAATAATCATAAACAGTCTCTCAGAACAAGCTGTTTCAGATTCTCCCTCTGTTCACGTCACCGAGGGGAAAAAGTCCCGCCCATTTGTGATGCTGCCCTATAAGCATAGACACAGCCCTGAGTGAGAAGCTGGGGTCCGCCTCCACCATTACTGATTACTTGCTGTAGCTGCTGGAGATATACAATGTCAGCACCAAAGAGGCTTTTCAAGTGTTGTGTTTTGGGATGCACTAACGAACATAGGAGTCTCCATAGACTCCCTCCATCTGAGCCTGAGGACACTTTGGTTAAGTTTCATTGTCTAAGGAAATGTCCTGGAAAAATACGGTAATGTCCCCAAGTTCGTGCACGGACGTCAGCTCCAGACAAAGTAAGTATCCTGCGTTTGTTTTCCAAATTGCCCTTCTGAAAGAGCTTCTTAGCACTCTGTAAGGCTAATGATGCTAAAGCTACCATTGTCTCTGCCTGTATTCACTGGTGCTGTCTTCATGAATGATCGTGAATAGGAATGTGGTTAAAAGTTGCATATGAAAGCAATGTGAGTCGATCGCTTGAGTTTCTTGAGCTCATAATCACGAGTGGGACTTATGGTGCATTCAAGTCATGTCGGATACATCGTATTTCCGAGTTGAAGGCACATGAACGCCACCACAGAGTCGTTATTATGAGTGGGAAACTCGAAATTTTCTTTAAGCCCTGAGATTCCGAGTTGGGGGCATGTCAGTGAAAAAACGCATCGGATGCAATGGACGCAGCCAAAGACTAAAGAAATCCAGTGTCGGTAAAGTTATTGAAATTAATACAATTATTATTTTTTTGTAATGTACAATAAAACTATGTGTTACATATACAAAATATTATATTGTTGTATAATTATAATGCAATATATAATTATTCAGTTTACATCTTCATAAATTAAATAAAAATGGAAAAAAAAAACAATGAAGCACATTATTCATTCAATATTTTTTAGATGTAGAGTAAAAAACTATTGAATTTTATGTAGAGAAGTTAAATCGCCATCTTTTTTCCGACCAAAGTGACTTGAATGCACCGACATCGTAATAACGACTTGTCAACTCGTAAGTACGAACGTCCCAGGAGGACTTGAACGCAGCATTATAAAGTTTGTGATAGCATGCCATGCACCATGAGACCAACTATGTTGTTATTTTTATCGTCCCTGTCTGTATAATTCATAAATGCGAATTTATCAACCCAGGATCATTGGAAATACGTGTCCCTACATACATTTCTGCAACACCGTAATTATGTACCTAGTAGGGTTGTCACGATACCATAAAAATGTCTTACGATACTATACCAGCTGAAATATCATGATACCAAGTAGTATCAAGATACCATGCAGTATTGTGTTAATTTAAAATTAAATTCTACAAAATGAATCAAAATTTCATAAATAAATAGATGTAAATGAAAACAGACAATATTTTTCTCTAAATACTTAATTAATGTGAATGAATGACTGGCTATTGTTATCCATGAAATGATCTAAACAAATCTTTGCACTGCACAGAAGCTTGCATGAAGTGACATTTAGATGTGCATTTATACATTTAGACTGTATTTATAATTGCATAAATAAATTTATGAGATTAATGTTTTAAATACTAAATTCTGAATATAGAAATATGTTGGAAAATAATGTAATATGCCTACTTTTAGATGGGAAACTTCAAACGGCCAGCAGGTGGCAGAAGTTCGTGATTGAATCACTGAGTCATTCAAACGATTCTTTCAAAACGGCTGAATCCTTCAGAAGCGAATCAAATGACTGTTTTTATGAATGGCTCAGTGAATCAGTGATTCGCCCAAGCAACGCAGATTTGGATTCGAACACCGACAAGAAACAAAAACAGCACTCTTGCTCGTGTCATATTGCCGAACTGTCAGGATCATTTTTTGCTCGCATATCTTGAAATTTCCTTATTTAACATTAACATTAAAACATAACATTATAAATGAATAAAAAAATATATATAATGATTGATAAGAACCAAGTGCAAATCCGCTATGTTGATGAATGGAATTGCGTTTGTAATCGCAAAGATGCTTCCAGAAACGAACTAGTTCACCTGTTCTAGTGGTCAAATGAATAAAACTGCGATAATACTTTCTTGCAAGATATTATGATGTTGAAGTGATGGTTGATCTGCTGTTATTTAAAATGACATCAGACGGTCTGAATCAGACCCTTTCTTCTGATAAACTGCAGCATGAACAACGACGTGCAAGTGAACTTCTCATTACAAACTGAACTGAAGCGTCGGGAAACACTCAATAAAGCATATACACAGACTAAACTACACAATTACAGCAGAAAGACATTTGGCAATTAACTTGTAATGTTTCTGCTGGCATGCATGTTCAACGTTGAACGTTTAAAACAGTGTTGCTGCCGTGCATACTACGTATCTTACGGTACTACCTTATGGACGATACTACCGTTTAAAAAATGCAATGGCACCGCGGGTATTTTTAAGCTTTAGTATCGCGATACTACCGTAGTACCGGTGTATCCTGCAGCACATTTCCCTAGTACCTAGCAGCACATTTCGCGGCAGTTTCAAAGTGAAATGTCCAGAGAGTGGCGCTAAAACACACGTTTAATACGTGACCGTGACACATTTTTATTACGTTGGTACAGGCACATATTGCAGTGTTTTCATTATGCTGCTTGAGGTACGTTTTGCCGCCATTCATAATTCAAATATCCGGTGAGTGTCGCTAAAGATTAAACTCTATGAAGTTGGAAGTATCCCCTACACCAAACCCAAACCTAAACCTACCTGAAAGTGTTAACAAATGCAAAAGTAATATAAAAACATATTCGCTGATGCAGCCATGCTGTTTTAACTTCCTTATGCAGATTTGAGCTGTTTTGTTGAACTGTAGTTTGACGGGATTCGTACCGGAGCTCTTCTTCACCGAAGTGCAACGCTGTATCACGTGAGCTACCGAGTAAACTTACTGAGTTAGTAAACTCATACATATGAAGCTGTATATGTGACGACAACGTTCAAAAGTATCAGTTTTCAAATCGTGCAGGATGTTAAAATTGTTTTGAAGCCATAACATACCATTCTGCAAGTAACTGAGAAAATAATCAAAACTGTTCCTGTAAGTCATACTTCGTGTGAAAAGGAATAAAAGTTGTCAGTTTTACTGCCTCTAGTGTTCATTTCAACTGGAAACTGCAGTGAATTGTACATATAGGTAAGTTTTTTCAGTTTTGCAGAAATGTATGTAGAGGCACGTATTTCCAATGAGCCTAGGTTGGAATTTATTATACACAGTACAATAAGATGACTGACTTTGAAACGGAGTACGTTTTCTGTAAAGATAACAGGCTTGTACTAATAGTGAATGTTTATTTGCAAAGGCTAGCACTGCTAATTCGGGAGCTTGAGCTCTTGAAGCTCCGCCCTCTTCTCCGGGAGCAACAGCGCTCTCGCATTTAAAGCAACATACTCAAATTGTCAGGGTTCTGTCGTGTGTGTCATCTGTTCCTGCCTCTTGTGTCTATATTTGGTTTGTTTCCTGTCGTTGTTTCATGTCATTATGAGTTAAGTATGTTCCAGCTGTGTTTATGTGATTATGTGTTAATTACCCTGTGTATTTAGTTCCTGTCTTTTGAGTTTGATTTCGTCTGGTCTACTCGTTACTTCCCGGTGTATCCTGTTTCTCAGCCTTGTCTTGTCCTGCCTTGATGTCCTGATTAAATACTATTATTTGAGTTTATGTCCTTGTCTGCATGTCCTTGTTCCTCCCTGCTGTGTGCACCGTGACAGAAGACCAGACCTAACCGTAAGCGGAGCCCATTCACGCCATTTTGTTTTTCATTTTTCAAAAGTCTTTTGTTTTGTTCTTGTTCTGTTTGTTCCGCGGCAAGGAAGTCACCGCTCGTCATCCCGCCATAGTCCACTGTAAGTCGGCGTGGGAGTTCACCGGGATCGCCGTGAGTCCTCTGGCCGCGAGCCCTCATGCCCGCCGATAGCGGGAGATATCCGCCGCTGGCGGTGGCTCTCCCAAGCCCGCCTCTGACTCAATGCCCGCCGGATCGCCGCTGACTCAATACCCGCCGGATCGCCGCTGAGCTCAATACCCGCCGGATCGCCGCTGAACTCAATACCCGCCGGATCGCCGCTGACTCAAGCCCACCGGATTGGCGATGACTCATGCCCGCCGGCCGCCGCTATCCCTAGCCCCGTGGATCAAGTCCACATGTCATGGCCAGGAGTGCCATGTGTCTGTCTTGTTGTGCCCACAGGAACATTTTAAACTTACCTTGTCTTGTCAGGCCCATGGAGACTCGTCTGGGGCAGGCGGTTCTTCTTGTAGTGGCCACGGAGGCCATTCCCAGCCGCCTGCCCCCTTGTCGCTGAAGTGGAAGCGGTCGCTGAGGGACCCTGTGAGGGCCTCTGACTCCTAGTCATGCCCAGAAGAAGCCTCAGCCTCCAAGCTAGCCCTGGAGGGCTTCCTGTTCCTGTGGGCTGTCCTGTCCTGTCTGTCTGGCCCTGGAGGGCTTTCCTGTCTTGTTTTGTACTGTCCTGTCTGTTTAGCCCCGGAGGGCTCCTTTCCCCGGGGAATTTTATTTTATTTTTTTTTGGGGGGGGGGGGGGGGTAATAAGAGTTATGGCTGTAGGGGCCGGACTGAAGGGACCGAGGCCAAGGCCCCCGAAGACCATCTGCTATGGCCTCCAGAGCTGCCAGCTCTGCCATGGCCGCCAGAGCTCCCAGCTCCACCATGGCCTCCTGAGCTCCCTGCACCGCCATGGCTTCCAGAGCTCCCAGCTCTGCCATGGTCCCTGTCTGTCTGTTCCGCTCTGGAGGTCCCCGTCCTGTGTCCCTGTCCGTGTTTGTCCTGAGGGTCCTCCAGAGCCTCTAATTCTTCAGCATTAATTCTGCTCATAGCTTGTCTTGAAAAACAGAGACAGTTTGACATTCATCGTAGGGGTAGTCACACTGCAGGACTGTGCGCCAAATCTTCTGACACTGCCAGAATTTTGTCGGAGGTGAAATTTGATCGCAACAGCCATTAATCGGCTGTCGGTGAACATGTCAAACTAGCGATCAAAGTCTACAGATTTTAGCCTAGGATTATAGGAATCTTTTAGGATTTTCAAAATTTGTCTCAGACGAGCAAATCGTGGCCAAAATCGCACAGTGTGAGCCGGGCTTAAAAGTGGCAATTTTAACAAGCTATAAAAAATTATCTGTCGGGTATTTTGAGCTAAAACTTCACATAAACACTCTGGGGATATCAGAGACTTATTTTACATCTTGTAAAAAGGAGCATAATAGGTCCCCTTTAAACTGGACAAATAAAGCTGGACAAGAGTAAATACAAGAAAACAAATAATTTAGTTTAATTTACTTTTTGGCTGTTGTTTAATAACAGTTTTTTTTAACAATTGCTTACACACTTTCTGAATCAATAGCTCTTTTCTCTAAAGTCTACACACAAAACCCCAAAAGACAGACAACATTCAAATCAGCACACATCTCCTGCAATAGCAGACTTTTTTTTTCAAAACTATTTTAGCTCTTATCAATTGTTTGTGCACCATAACTATACAAAACAAATCATTAAATGATTACATTTTTTACACGGCAACTATACACGGATGTGATGCTTGTAAAATGCTACTATGTACTATGTGATTTGTAATTTGTGACCCTGGACCACAAAACCAGTCTTAAGTCGCTGGGTATATTTGTAGCAATAGCCAAAAATACATTGTATGGGTCAAAATTATTGATTTTTCTTTTATGCCAAAAATCATTAGGACATTAATTAAAGATCAGTTTCCATGAAGATATTTTGTAAATTTCCTACCATAAATATATCAAAACTTAATTCTTGATTAGTAATATGCATTACTAAGAACTTCATTTGGACAACTTTAAAGGCGATTTTTTTTGCACCCTCAGATACCAGATATTCAAATAGTTGTACCTCGGCCAAATATTGTCCGATCCTAACAAACTATACAACAATGGAAAGCTTATTTACTCAGCTTTCAGATGGTGTATAAATCTCAATATCGAAAAATTGACCCTTATTTTGTTTTTGTGGTCCAGGGTCACATTTGAGTAATTAATGTTGGATTTTAAAATAAAAACTAGATATCTACATTTTCGGAAGAAAATGTGAGTGGTGCTTGCTGTGGAAAAACTGTGTGTTTGTGTGTGTGATGCGTGTGTGTGTATGTGAGAGAGAGAGAGAGAGAGAGAGAGAGAGAGAGAGAGAGATTGAGATTGAAGATATACTTTTATTCCATTTTTAGCAATTTATAAATATCACCATTATTACATCATCTTTACACAATCTTCAAAATTCTTAAAAAAATAAAACCAACTCTCCATCACTATCAACAACACAAAGAATATTTCCAACAGACCATTTTTCAACAAAAGTCTGTAAATTGTTGATTAATTTATAATAAACATACTCAATTCTCAGGCGAGCTTCTAACAATCCCAGAAAATCCTCATAAACCTCTTTTGACCCTTTGTTCTGAATTTTGTTTTTTCTGGAAAGCCATATAGAAAGTTTAGCTACTCCAAACAAAAAAACATGTTTTTATCAAAACATGTTTTTGTTTTTTCTTAACAGAATACCTTGGTCCAAAAATAAATAAAGGAAAAGAAAACCATTCCCCCAAATTTAAACACCACTGTTTTAACAAGTTAAATAACACCCCCAGTCTACCACAACCACAAAACAAATGCACCAAAGTTTCATCTTGAATACAAAAAGGACATTCCACTCCTTGAGTAGAATCTAAATGGGCTACATGTTTATTAGTAGCTACAGCCCCATGGACTATTCTCCATTGAAGATCTCCTGTCCGTTTATCAATAGGCATCATATACAAAGATCGCCAACAAACTTTCACTGGCTGATCAGGACCAAAAAAGTCAAACCACTTTGATGTTTTCATTCCTACAAAAGATCTGCTATGGAGTACTTTCACACACAGTATATAAGCCTCCTTCTTACCCAACTCTTCAACAGAATACAGATTTAAATTTGTAAATGAAAGAAAACCATCTTCTAAACCAATCCGTTCACACACAGTTAGAGAGATATCAAGACATGGGAAAATATACTCACACCCATCCTCCCACTGATTGACCATATCATGATCTTCAACAAACTCTCTTAGTGACTGTGGCAATGATTCACAAACTTCTACCACAATCCTTTTCATCACTCTTTCAGATCTTATATTTGCCAATTGTCCTAATTCAACAAGAGATGAATGCATAGCTTTTAAAAGATGGCCTAACTTTGTACAACCAACCTCTCTCAGTGCTGAGCGCAGGCTAGCAGAATTAAAAGAATTTACATTAAGGAAATCATTATAAAAAAGTGGCTCTTCAAAGATCCACATACCAGGTAAAGCACTGGAATCTCTGGATACTTTCAAAATTTGCCACGCCTGCAAAACTGAATCATAAAAAGATGTTAAACCTGTGACTTGTACCTCTTCAAGTTTCAGCAGAAAAAATTGCTTACTATAACCCAGCCTCCCTACCTTCTGTAAAAGCAATTTTGCAGTTTCCTGCCATCTCAATCCATTTCCATACAAAAATCTTTGTGCAGTTTTTAGTCTAAAGGCCCCTATTCGGGAAGAGAAATCAACAAGTCCCTGACCTCCCTCACAAAGTGGGAGATATAGGGCAGCAGCTCTAATCCAATGATAAAAGTCCAGAATTATCTTCTGCACACTTGTAATCAGTGCCTTTGGTGGATTTAATACCATAACTTTATGCCGAAGCATGGAAGCAACCAAATTATTGATTACTAAGACACGTCCTCTATACGACATCTGAGGAAGCAACCATCTCCATTTAGAAATTTTTGCACATACCTTCTCCATTACCCCTTCCCAGTTCTTTTCTTGGAATTGTTGTGTGCCAAGGAAAACACCCAAAATTTGTATCCCATTACTTACCCACTTCAAACCACCAGGTAAACAAGGTATCTTTTCCTCTCTCCACTGTCCCACTTTTAAAGCCTCACTTTTATCCCAAATAACCTTTGATGAAGAAGCCTTCTCATAACACTTCAAAGCCTTTATAATTGTATGTATATCTTTTTCATTTTTAACAAAAATATTAATATCATCTGCATACGCAGATACAAATAAAGGTGAATCAGTTATACATCCTGGTAAACTAAAACCAGTCAAATGCTTTCTTAAAAAACACAAAAGAGGTTTAACAGAATGAATAAAGCTGTCCAGAAAGAGGGCAACCTTGCCTTATTCCCCTTTTTACTGGTATTGGTCGACTAAGGCCCCCTCCCACCTTGACCATACAAGAAGCATTACTATAAAGAAGACTCACCCATGCAATAAACCTTTCTCCAAAACCAAAAGCTTTGAACACAGGAAGCAAAAAATCATGATCTATTCTACCGAAGGCTTTCTCTTGATCTAGGGATAAAATTCCAACACTTTGATTATACACATTACACCAGTGGTTCTCAACCTTTTTCTCCACCGGGCCGCACTATGATCCAAGTGCAAGTCTCACGGGCTGCACGCATGTCATTTACATATTAAGTCATCAATACAAACCAACCAGATTTATAATATTATTTATAGCCTAAATATTATGATATCTAAACGATTACATTTATTTAAATAAATAAAATAATTCTACTCACCATTAATAAAACACCTGATGCTTTCCCAGGGAAAGCAAGAGCTGATAAAATGTAAAAAAACTGTAACTTGAATGCAATGTAAGTCGCTTTGGATAAAAGCGTCTGCTAAATGCATAAATGCAAATGTAAATGCTGTCGGGAGCTGACCAATTTTGTGAAATTCTGCTCGAAAGGAGTAACAGCACAGTGAAGTTGCAGTCTGTAAGACGCGCACGGAAGCGTGACTTGACGCGCGACAGTACAGAAAGTATGCATTCACAAATGTAGCCTATGTTGATCCAAATATGGAAACCATTAAAAAATTATTTAATAATCTGAGGTTCTCTCCAGAGATATTTTTCCACATTTCTGTAATAAGGATTATTGCTGCATAGTAGCCTATGGGTGTTTCTTTTTACCTGAACATCTTCAAATGAGTGGCGGGGCAAACCGAAAGTCCAGCACTCTCTTCACTGATGATGCTGCGACTATTCTTGTTTGAAAGCGTTCCTTCGCTGGCATTTTCCACATTTCGTTTTCTCCCTTAACAAATTTGTCCATTCTGATGCTCAATTTTACAGAACTAGTGGCTGCTGATGACTATTTGAATTCAATTCTGCCAAAGTGCCCGCTTGTAAGTGATCGTTAAATGCGTAACATTAATTACGTGAGTACATCTGCTCATGTCTGAAAATAATATATGAAAAACTAAATGATTTTACATAACAAAAACATCATAGCTTATATTTGTTTAGTAAATTTTTAAAGTAATGTAAAAAGTAAAATTAATTGTAAAACTGAAAGTATTTTTTTTTAATTGTGTTCAGCACATAGACTGTAACATTCAACATGGTGGGCCGCATTTGGATTTGTGACGGGCCGCGGGTTGAGAACCACTGCATTACACACATCCATCACAACTCTCATTAAAAACAAATGATCCATTATAGTTCGATCTGGAATGCAATAGGTCTGATCCATATGTACAAGTAAACCTATATAAGGCTTTAACCTATTAGACAAGGCTCTAGAGAGTACTTTATAGTCGGTACACAAAAGAGCAACAGGTCTCCAATTCTTAAGTTCCATTAAATCTCCCTTTTTAGGAAGTAATGTTAGAACAGCCCTTCTACAGGAGGCCGGGAGCACAGTATCTTCATACGAACTCATTAAAACCTCATGCAAATCAGGTCCAATAACCGGCCAAAAATGTTTATAAAAGTCAATAGTGAGTCCATCTATTCCAGGTGCACGTCCAGATGCCAGTTGATTAACAGCAATAGTGAGTTCTTCCAAACTTATTTCCTTATCCAATTCAGCTTGTTCTGCTTCACAAAGCTGAGGAAGACCTTCTAAAATACCCTGAACACATTGCTCATCACATTGTTCCTTGTCATACAACTTGGTATAGAATCCCATAGCGCATCTCCTCATTT
The DNA here is from genome assembly GCA_023376895.1 of Aspiorhynchus laticeps. Classification (NCBI taxonomy): domain Eukaryota; kingdom Metazoa; phylum Chordata; class Actinopteri; order Cypriniformes; family Cyprinidae; genus Aspiorhynchus; species Aspiorhynchus laticeps. The sequence goes on along the minus strand of CM041805.1, from coordinate 21,528,104 downwards.
CCACTCCATCTGTTGTTACATGACCATCTGAACATTTTAGACATGTCATGTGCTGATCTTTCACAGAAGTTTTCTCCAAGTTGAAAAAGAAAGTACTTGAGGCATCCATATCTTTTAATTGAATATATCGTGACCTCACAAGTGCTCCTTTGACTTTTTCTTGCAACAAAGTAGTGTTGTTTTTGGCGGCCTGTTTTAATTTTAGTTTTAGTCTAGTCTTTGTGTGAACCTGTCATTTTAGTTTTTATTAGTTTTAGTCACGTTCATACTCTTTTTAGTCTAGTCAAGTTTTAGTCAACTAAAAGTCTGAGCATTTTAGTCTTATTTTAGTCAGAATTATCCATGACTATTTTAGTCTAGTTTTAGTCAATGAAAATTGTATTTTAGTCTCTTTTTAGTAATGCAATTCTATTTAACCCAGTCAATATAGTATAAGTACCTAGCAGTACAGACGAAACCAAAATTTTATTTTAGCCAAACCCATTTCAAACAAGGTTATCTTATAAGTTACCTTATAGACTCAAGAATACATCCAAAGACACTCTGATTTGAATTTACAACATTTAGTTTACCAACCAAACATATTAGAAGTACACACACATACATTTAAATAAATAAAAACAAAACAATAAATAAAATAAAATAGCATCACATGACAATGCCAGAAAAAAATATATAACATTACATTCAAGTTTAACAAAGAGAAACAAGGTGCTTGAATGCTCGAGCTACAATAACATACTAAAAAGTGCAAATAAAATGTGTGTGTCTGTTACTTGTATTGATTGTAAACTGAAGTCAGATGAAGCCGGCCATCGGTCCCTTTCTCTGTCAGACTTAACTTTGTTTGTTGTTATCTTCTAAATAATGCCGCGAGTGGAGCTTGAGGAAGTGACGTCGCCTGCGTCTGCGCAGAGTGTTGCCAAGTCCCCAAATATTTAGATCCTGGAACTTTACCGGGGAACCCCCCTCAAAATGCGATAGGGCTAGTTTTGAGTAGCAATTGGGCGGGTTTTGTTGCGAAAACCTGGCAACCCTGACAGCCCCTGAAGTAACGTTAAGTCACATGAAACAGAAATACTGCAAAATAATAACGCGACTAAACGAGACAAAATAACGTTCTAACAATTAGTTTCGTCTCGTTTTGGTCAACGAAAATGAAGAGACATTTTAGCATAGTTTTTATTTTGTAAACCACATTTAGTCTCGTTTTTATTCGTCAACGATATTGCATTATACATTTAATTATCGTCATCGTCGCATGACCAGCATTTACGTTGCGTCTCGTCTCGTTTTCGTCATGTGATAAAGGTTCATTGACAACGATATTTCGTCATAATTTTCGTTGACGAAAGCAACACTACAACAAGGACCTCAGCTCCAGCCTTTTTGTATGCAGTTCATCATTATTTCCAGCCTCCTCACCAGTTAAAAAGTTATTTTCAATGCGTCTTATGGGCCCGCTCAACCTCCTCTATGGATCTGTTTTAACATAACAGAAGAAAAAGTATATTGTTGACAAAAAATTCTTATTTGAGCCTTCGCAATTTCCCACCACTGATTTAAAGACTCAAATTAACTTTTTTTAACTTTCCACTTATCCCAAAAAATCTTAAAGTTCTCACAAAAAACGTAATCCTGAAGTAGTTTGTTATTAAAATGCCACTGAGATCTATTAAATTCTTGCTTTAAGAGAAGAGTCACAATAATAAGATGATGATCAGAGAAACCAACTGGTCTAATAGAGCTATCAATTAACTTAGATCTAAGCCCTTGTGACAAATAAAATCTATCTAATCTGGCTGCACTCACTCTTCCATCCACAACCTTCACCCACGTATATTGTTTTACATTTGGAAATTTAATTCTCCATGCATCTATTAAACCAAAATGAAGTAATAACTTTTCAGGTTTTTACTGGATTGTAAATGAGGCTCTTCACTAAGCCTATCAGTGTTGAAATCAACAGTACAATTCCAGTGTCCACCTAAAATAAAATACTCACAATCACTTAGTTCAAGGCTTTTCTTTAAATTATTAAAAAATCTATTCTTTCAGTCCCAATATTAGGTGCATAAATATTAATAAAACAATAAATTGAACCCTCTATATCAGCTTTAACCATTAAACCTCGACCTTTAACAAACACACAAGAATTTAAAATCTTCACTTTTAAACTATTAGAGAAAAGCACAGCCACCCCTCCACTGGCATTACTCCCATGACTTAAAAAAAGTTGACCACCCCAAAATAAACCCCAATCAACTTCATCTTTTATAGTGCTATGTGATTCCTGGAGAAAAATAACATCAAGTTTATTCATATGGACTATCTCCTTTACCAATTCTCTCTTCTGTCTGTCCCTTCCACCATTTATATTTAAAGATCCTACTCTTAAACTCCCCACAGAGAAAAAGAGAAAAAGGGACAGATAGAGAAAAAAGATAAGCAAAACGTGCAACATGATCAAGACAGACATCACTTATTTTTTGCTAAACCTTTTTTACATTTTCTAGCTTTATTTGCCTTGGAGACCTTTTTCAATGCAGTGACATGTTTTCTCAAACGGTACCTCTTCCTTTCATCTAGCAAATCAAAACTGACCATCTTTTGCAAAATTACAACTGACCTGATAAATTTTTCTGTGTCAGCAAAATAATCATCAACCTTAAACTGTCCAAAAGTTTCATCGAGAAAATTAACAATTTCCTCCAATGAATACAGATCTCTCGACCTGTTTGACCCATCAAAACCTTCTCCATCTGACTCGTCCTGTTCCATTTCTTCAGCATCACTTTCTACTTGATTTTTATCATTTGCCACAATTTCTACATCCTTCTGGTTATCTTCTACAACATCATCCTGCAAAACAGGTATACTTTTACCCATGGCTTCACTTACATTCAATGTTTCTCCTGTATTTTCAACATCCTTTGAGCTCCCTCCAGCTTTATCAACGAGAACTGACTGCTCTAAAAGCCCATCAACTTTCTCATTCTCTCTGTTAGTCTCTACCATCTCCTGAAACATACTTAACATCCGTTCACCCTGAGAAACAGAATTGCTGCTGGAAGCTATAACTCTTTGACCATCAACTTCATTCGGTTGTTCAGTAGGTCTCTCTGCACGTTCCACTTGTTGTCTATGAGGGCAAGTAAGACGCTTATGCCCCACATCCCCACATTCAAAATATTTCATACCTGAACTAGCATACACAGTGTAATATCCTCCTCCATGCTTCATCTTAAACGAAACATCCAAAGACTGTGTCGGAGAATCCAAGAACATAAACACTTATTGCCTCCTAAGCGAGATTACATGTTTTAAACGGGCATCCTTACAACCGAGAGTCACCGTCTTAAATCCGCTTGCAAATTTTCCAAACCTACGCAATTCTTGTTCAATCAATTCATTAGGAATAAAAGGTGGAACACCTGAAATAACTACCCTTGTTGATGGAACAGATAGTGGCGAAACTTAAACAAACATATCATTGACAAAAACTCCACTTTCGATCAAAGCATGACCCAAACGTTCCTCTTTCAAAAAAACAACAGTAGCTTTGTTCATCCGAGATGCATAAGATATATTGTCGTGGCCAACTTGTTCAAGCAAAGCCTCATCCATCGTGACCCCAGGATCCGTAATAAACCGAACCCCGTGTCCTATGGACAGCGGCGGCGTCACGACGGACGCCATTGCCCGCGAACTTTCAACAAATACTACCACCACTTCTCCGCCGTAATCAGAAAAAAAGGCAATAAATGATGTCTTACCTTTTTCATGCGTGTGAAAAAAAAGGAAAAAGCTCACCACAGTCGTGTACCAAAAAGAAGCAAAATGCCAGCTCTCCATCCACATCCACTCACTCACTCACTCACACAAACGGAAACCGGAAGCCCGAGAGAGAGAGGGTTGAGATTCAAGTTCACAAACATTCCGTCTATGTAAGTCTATAGAATTTTTTTGCCCACTTTTTAATCCGCTGTGCGAACGTCGTAAGTCTGATTGCTTAGAAAAGATACAGCACATCTCTCCTCAATGAGCCAGGTGATTTGACTCATTCATGGGTCTATGGCAAACAGTGCGGGACGAGTCATGTGCCAAATTTTGTGTGGAAGAAGAATAATAACTACAAGAGAACAATAGTGATGCTTTGCCTTTGGCACCACTAATAAAGATTAAATATAATATAAACTGACTCTGATCCACTACAAGCCATATCATCCATACAGATTTGATCTGATCCTTCTCCAAAATGAGCATCACCCAGAGCTAAAGCCTTTCCACATCCCAGCTCTCTACAAAACACTGCAGCATCATCAATATCCCAGTTATCATTACACACTGTCCCCCACTGACCATTATGATGAACCTCCATTCTACCAGCACAGCGACTGTTACCACCAACTAACCTAACAGTTTTGAAGTCTTTACATGAAAGAGAGGGATTTAGTAGAAGTAGCACAGCCTAAAATCATCTGTAGAACATTTCAAAGTTGAAGAACATATAGACCTCAGAAGCTGTCTATGTCTGTCTGAGATTCTTCTTGAGCATTTTTATCAGACATGAAAATAACACTTTTAAAAATACAGCGTTCAATAAATGACTAACAACTTTTTCTTTGCCATTGAAGTGAAATTACTGAACCTAAACAAAGGAGCCTGATAAAAATGCTAATTTAAAAGAAAAAATGTCAGAAAAAAAAGTCTCAGATGGACATCTGACTTCAGTTTACAATCAATACAAGTAACAGACACACACATTTTATTTGCACTTTTTAGTATGTTATTGTAGCTCGAGCATTCAAGCACCTTGTTTCTCTTTGTTAAACTTGAATGTAATGTTATATATTTTTTTCTGGCATTGTCATGTGATGCTATTTTATTTTATTTATTGTTTTGTTTTTATTTATTTAAATGTATGTGTGTGTACTTCTAATATGTTTGGTTGGTAAACTAAATGTTGTAAATTCAAATCAGAGTGTCTTTGGATGTATTCTTGAGTCTATAAGGTAACTTATAAGATAACCTTGTTTGAAATGGGTTTGGCTAAAATAAAATTTTGGTTTCGTCTGTACTGCTAGGTACTTATAATATATTGACTGGGTTAAATAGAATTGCATTACTAAAAAGAGACTAAAATACAATTTTCATTGACTAAAACTAGACTAAAATAGTCATGGATAATTCTGACTAAAATAAGACTAAAATGCTCAGACTTTTAGTTGACTAAAACTTGACTAGACTAAAAAGAGTATGAACGTGACTAAAACTAATAAAAACTAAAATGACAGGTTCACACAAAGACTAGACTAAAACTAAAATTAAAAAAGCTCACCACAGTCGTGTACCAAAAAGAAGCAAAATGCCAGCTCTCCATCCACATCCACTCACTCACTCACTCACACAAACGGAAACCGGAAGCCCGAGAGAGAGAGGGTTGAGATTCAAGTTCACAAACATTCCGTCTATGTAAGTCTATAGAATTTTTTTGCCCACTTTTTAATCCGCTGTGCGAACGTCGTAAGTCTGATTGCTTAGAAAAGATACAGCACATCTCTCCTCAATGAGCCAGGTGATTTGACTCATTCATGGGTCTATGGCAAACAGTGCGGGACGAGTCATGTGCCAAATTTTGTGTGGAAGAAGAATAATAACTACAAGAGAACAATAGTGATGCTTTGCCTTTGGCACCACTAATAAAGATTAAATATAATATAAACTGACTCTGATCCACTACAAGCCATATCATCCATACAGATTTGATCTGATCCTTCTCCAAAATGAGCATCACCCAGAGCTAAAGCCTTTCCACATCCCAGCTCTCTACAAAACACTGCAGCATCATCAATATCCCAGTTATCATTACACACTGTCCCCCACTGACCATTATGATGAACCTCCATTCTACCAGCACAGCGACTGTTACCACCAACTAACCTAACAGTTTTGAAGTCTTTACATGAAAGAGAGGGATTTAGTAGAAGTAGCACAGCCTAAAATCATCTGTAGAACATTTCAAAGTTGAAGAACATATAGACCTCAGAAGCTGTCTATGTCTGTCTGAGATTCTTCTTGAGCATTTTTATCAGACATGAAAATAACACTTTTAAAAATACAGCGTTCAATAAATGACTAACAACTTTTTCTTTGCCATTGAAGTGAAATTACTGAACCTAAACAAAGGAGCCTGATAAAAATGCTAATTTAAAAGAAAAAATGTCAGAAAAAAAAGTCTCAGATGGACTTAGAGGTTTTTTTGCATCTGGTCTTCATATATTCTTATGGTAAAGAGAACATACTATTCTTATCTGGGCAGCTAAAGCTGGAGCACAAGCTGAGCACTCCTCTGAACAAGAGAATTTGACCAATCATCTTGTTGTCATTATGCTGGTTGTTGGTACATGCATTAATAAATTATTAAATATTACTGATAAAATATTGTATAATATAGTACCATTTCACCTCTTTACTGTCTATTTTGTACTTACCAGATGTGGTTATAGTGATTATAGAAGAGAGTAAAATGAGTGTCAGGCATCCCTCCATCTTCTTCTGCTCGTCACACCGTCTGTTTGACTGTCAGCACAAGTTTCTTCTCTGCTCCTCAAACACACTGAAGAAACTGGCTCCTGTCGGCCCCCTAAAGAGAGAGAGAGAGACTCACAGCTGCCAATGACACTCACTGTTACCTTATTAGACACAACAGAGGAAATCATCAAACACAATCAGTGACAAATCAGAAAGCAGCATTTTGATTTTCTCCATATATATCAATAAAGTGTCAGCGCTGATGAGCGGGACTCCTCCTCCAGCGTGAAGAGACACTTCACTGAGGACAGACTCGTGTCAGTCAGAAGTCAGTGTGGAGATAAAGTCACACTAAACTTAAAGCAGATTGATACAGAAACACTGCAGCTTATATTCAGCATCAAACCTGAACCTGAACACAGCAGATACAAGCTCTGATCACTGACTGCTCACTGACTAAAACTTTATTTCACATACAAATAGTTGATATTTACTATATAATAAACTGAACATTTTAAACTTGTTTTTTTGGGACAACTGTGCATAATTTGAGTGTAGTTTAGCAACACTGCTCTGATGATCTAACAAGAGCACAATAAAGAGTTTGTTAATACACTATAAAATTAATGTGGCTGATTGAGGGATATTCAGATAAGATGTATAAATGAACATTAGCTTTTAACCCATTGACTGGTTATTTGTGTTAACGAGCAGTTTAAGTGGCCAGTGAGTATATACTGTATTAATAACACAGAGATAACAAAACGTGAATTTGGGTAAGTGGATACTTACCTACAATCAACCAAAATGAAACCTGCAGCTACATATTGTTTGTCAGCAGTGAAGAAGCTCAGAAAGTTATGTGTATCACTGTTATTGTGCTTTCACTGCACTGTAAGATCAAACATTTGACTTGAGGCATTGTGTAATGTCTTATTGAAATACACACAAAAATCTGGCTGATTTTTTTTATTGCGCTTAACAAGGCCAAAAAAAACAATCCAACAAAATTCTACAAAGGCACAACAGTTTTAATACAGAAAATGGGGGAAAATATAAAAACCTGAGATTTGCTATATCAATAACATTATCACTCAAACTTTGTTCAGATTTGTTGAACTGAGGCAGATGATGTGATCACTGAGCCAAATGCCCCCCTTCTTTGTCTGACTCCTTCTCCACATCATCATAATCTGTTATTGAAAACACAAGATTAAATCATGTCAAATACTGTTATTGGATAAATATTTTAAATCTAATTTTTTTTTTTTTTTAAATGATCAAAATATATATAAAGATGTTCATATAATGAGAACAAAAGGGTTACAGTAACTTACCCAGCAGGTTTCTCACATCTTCACTGACACTCATCACATCATCATACTCCTCCTGAACTCCCTCTGATCGAGAATGACATAAAAACATAATTTTGGATGTTTCAGTTTATAAGACACTTTATCTCATTTGAAGGATCCCTTTTCCATGAAGTGACTTGATGACACAGACTGAATGTCTAATATTCAATGCAAAGGGCGATAAAAAATTTTAGCTCTGTGTATCTCACCTGTTACACCTTGAGAGCTCTGTCTATTAACCCTCTGGGGTCTGAGGTGATTTTGGGGCCCTTGAGAGGTTTTGACATGATATTTATCCTGATATTTGTGCTTATTTCAGCTACTTATAACATACTAATGACCAACATGTATTTGTATTTGTTTTCAGCACAAACATTGCTACAATATTATGTGACCAAGATGGATGTACATGTTTGTATTTTTTTAGAAAAAAATATTATGCGTGGTTAGTAAGTTTTGGGGAAAAAAATGTAGCTGAAATAAGGCCATAAAACCCACACTAAATAGTCCTGAATAAGACTTTAGAGTAATCAAAGTCTTGTCGGCTAGAATATTTACTTCACAATTAAGTGAGAATCATTCTGCTTACTCATTTACAGAAAACAATACATTGATTAAATTTTTTAAGACATGTTTTGTGATTGAAAGCCTGTATGCGAGGGAGTGACAATGTCCTTGAATATTAAGTGATTCTCACCTGAGACACAAAGGGCCCTCCCCTAAAGGCTGCTAATGGCCCATCAGTGTGACTGACTTTGAGGCAGGTAAGAGAGAATGTGAGGAGATTGAACAAATGTTTTTTTTTAATTATTTGTATTTTATTTACAACACCGTATAATCAAAACATACATAATGAAGGTCAAAGACACATTATTGTGCACACTGATCTAACCACAGAGATGTGAACAGACTTTGAGTCATTCCTGCAACAGATTCTGTTCAACAAGTGACAAGTAAATCATGCCTGATATTTACGTGTGTTATTTAAGTGTTTCTGCTACTTTCCATGGATTCAAGAAGAAAAAAAAACATAATCAGTGGTCAAGGAGCTTGTTTTACCATATAATATCAGTGTAGTTGGACATCTGATTCTGAGTTTGAAGAGACGTCAGGATTCATCATTTGTGGTGCAGGTATCTGATTCAAAAAAATACAAACAACCAAAACATTTGTGAGCATGTTAATATCAGGAGCATCTTTTTATATATATGTTTTATAGACTCACGCATGCTTTGTACTATCGTAAACAAAAAAATACATTTTATATCTGAGAAACTAATTATTATTGTTTAGAAAAAAACAAACTATGATTTTGTAGTCATATAGCCTAGTATGTATGGCTTTGTACTACAAAAGATGTACTTTGTACTATAAAAAAGGATATTTTATATCTGAGAAACTAATTATTATTGTTTAGAAAAAAACGAACTATGATTTTGTAGTCATATAGCCTAGTATGTATGGCATATACTGTAATGTTTTAATTTAAATGTATGCTGTAGTAGAGTAAGAGAGAGACACCTGTCTGAAGATCTGCTTTCAGTCCATCGGTGATGACATCATCATAGTATCCCGGAGTGATTTCCTTCAGCATCTCTTCTGCATCAACACACAATATGTTTGCATACAAAAGACAAAATATGTTGTTATTGCAGGTCAGGAGACTATGAATTTATTAAACATTTGGTGATAATCATTGTGATCACATAAAAAGGTCACTGACATTGGTGACATTATCATAATATGCAGTCTTGAACTCTTTTGCTAAAAAAGAAGAGCAGACTGAATACTCATTTCCTTTGCATCATAAAGAAGACAACACAGCCCAAATATTAATTATCCACATTTAAAAGCATTATAGGCAGAAGTACCTTTTTCGTTGGGTCTATTATCAAACACACAAATGTATCCTCACAGGAAGCCATTCCTCACTGCCTACCACAAATACACACACAGACCTATCTATACATGCTCTTAAAATTGACTGACACACACACATGCACATAAACATGCACCTGCAGCTCTGTGGTTTTCTGTCAGGAATTCTGTGGTTTGAAGCAGGAGGTTTAACAGGACTAATAATAGATGATCATCAACTGTCTGACAGACTCTTATTAATGGTATTAAATGAGATTGATGGCTCATGTCTCACCCCTCTGAGTGAAGTGATTGTGTCTGTGCTGAATCTCCTCATAAACGGCCTCAGTCGTCGTCCTGTGTCTCCTCTTAGAGAGAGCTGTGAGTGTAGACAGACAAACCTGCTGTCAGTTCACAACACATGACTGATCACACACTGAATAAGACACAATATGACAGTCTCTGGATCTCTCCTACCTCTCCTCATCACTCTGTTCTGCTGAATCAGTATAAGCAGTGGCACTAAGAGCAGTAAGAGCACAACTCCCAGTACAATCACAAGCACTGGGGGGACGGAGAGAGACGCTGCTGGAGGAGTTTGTGGAGGAGAGACTGATGTTGAGCGCACTGGAGGAGAAACTGGAGGAGAAGCTGATGTTGTTGTGGCAGGAGTAGTGGACACTGACACATCTGTCAAAACAGACACAAACAAATTCAAAGCTATGAATGTTCTGAATATACCAATTTTACTTTAAAATGGTCTAAAATTAAATATTATTCCTCAGTATTTTGTAGTGACCTGCACAGGTGAGTCCAGCATGCTCTTTGTGGGAGCAGTCAGTGTGGTTTTTCAGGGAGAGAGGACAGTCCCACAGGTGAATCTCATTCCCTCTGCACTCAACTCTGTTCAGCCACACAACACCTTCACCAGCACCAAAGACTGAATTCCCATCAGCCCTCAGTGCTGCTCCACAACCCAGCTGCCTGCAGACCACCTGAGCATCGCTGATGTCCCACTGATCATCACAGACTGAGCCCCACACAGCGTTATGATACACCTCCAGCCTCCCAGAGCACCGGCCCTCCCCTCCACTCAGTCTGAGAGGAACATGATCTAAAACACACACATCAACCAGCACTGAGCAGCATAAGAACAAAAAAAAAAACAGAAAAAAAACAAACAAACAAAAAAACACTCTGAAACTGAAAATAGAGTTGTTTAATTCTATTACAGTTTTTAAATGCAAATAATGCAATGCATAAATAATAATTGATCAGGTAAATACAGGCTTACACCAAGAAACATTAACTAATGTATTATCAGGAAACTTACTTGAACACTGTCTCTGGTGAGGAGATGCTGAACATGTCAGATGACTCCGAGGAGACTCTTCAGTCTCCTCAGCTGAAATTAAAACATTGTACAGTCAAGACTATTTCTGTCTGCTCAGTTTAGTTGTGCAGAAATTAGTTTGCTCACATAAATGTGGCATTTAAGGAAATATGACTACTGAGACCAAATTAAATAATTTAAATATCATCTCACCTGAGCAAGTAATTTTGGCCACTTCATCTTCATCGCAATAGTTTTGACCCCAGGGTGAAGATGGACACTGCCATAAAGTGGAGTCATGTGGTCGACATGTTACTTTATCCAGCCAGTTACGAGCTGATTTCACTCTTGATGTAGAATCAGACAAATCACCAGATCTTCCACAGTTCAACTCTTGACAGATCAGACTCACTGTGTCTCTGTCCATCTGGTTCCAGCACACATTACCCCAGGATCCATTGTAGAAAACCTCCACATTCCCTTCACAGCCCTCAGTTAACCTGATCTCTTTAAACTCTAGATAGAAATGGAAAAATGTAATTTTAAAATACCGATAACAAAATACCAAAATTTAAAAATATGGGTATTATGGACATGTGAAAATAATATGAATATGTTATATTAATTTTAATGAATAAAAACAACAAAACAAAACAAAACAGCAGCTTATTTACCTGAGCACACGACTCCTACATCCCCCTTGTGTTGACAGTCATGTTTTCCCCAGCCTGAAGAAGAGCAGCTCCACAGGGACGTCTCATTCCCCTCACACTCCACCTCATCCAGCCATATGGGTCCAGAACCAGGACCAAACCAGGCTGGTACCTGCTGGTTACTGAGGGCCACTCCACACTGCAGCTGTCTGCACACCACATGGGCATCTTTAATATCCCAGGAGTCATCACACACTGTCCCCCATGAGCCGCTGTGAAAAACCTCCAGCCTCCCTGCACAGTCTCCCCCAGAACCCACCAGCCTGATGGACCCGCGACCTGATATTCAGAGAAAGATAAACACATAATTGACCAGTAACAACTGAAGAATCTGTCCAGATGTTGTTCTTCTCACCAAGGCAGGTGATTGACAGCTGTTGTGTGGAGCTGCAGTTGAGAGTTTGTGGAGAGCTGCAGTTCCCCAGATGAGCTTCACTCCCAGAGCACTGGAAGCCCGTCACACACTCATGACTGTGTTCAGGACTGGACGAAGAGGAGCCGTAGAAGTTGAGCACAGACCCACAGCCCAGCTGTCTGCAGACCACAGAGGATTCAGTGAGACTCCAGGAGTCCAGCAGAACTCTCCTCCAGACCTGATGGATGAAAACTTCCACCTCCCCCTCACACTGTCTCTCTCCAGACAACCGCACCAGACCGTCATGAAGAGCCAGAGAGGAATCTAAATGAAAGATGTTACATTTTATTAAGATATTGCAACATAATTTATGTATTTAACTTTTTATTTTTCAATATATTCCTCTCACTAGAGCAGATGACTCCAACATCTCGTCTATGAGAACATTCAGCTCGACTCCATGAAGAGATGGAACATTCTGAGAGTTTTGTTTCATTCCCGTCACAATCAAACACATCAGCCCAGATTTCATCACTTCCCTCTCCAAACCAGTCTGATCCCACAACAGACACAGCAATCCCACAATTCAGCTGTCTACAGAGGACACTGGCAGCTCTCATATCCCAGCATGCATCACACACTGTGCCCCATTTACTGAGATACTGACGTTCAACTCGACCGGAACAGATGTCAGGGCCGTTCACCAGCATGATATCTGTGTAACCTGGACAGACAACACAGTTCTTACTGAAATCAAATACAATAAATAAACAAACAAATAAAAAATAAATAAACCAAGAAAACAGAGATAATCTGAGTAATTCTCTAGTTCTCTGTTTAATATGGTCAAATATCTCAGAGTGTGGCATTGACCAAACTAATTAATTTAACAATTGGAACTGCATTCTTCACAAAGAGGTTAAACATTTTACCAGAACATATCAGTCCTATGTCATTATCATGGGTGCAGGTTATTTTAGGTGAAGTTGACAATGGACAGCGTCGAATGTGTGATTCATTTCCTCTGCACTGAATCTCTTGTGTCCACATCTGAGCATCTCCTTTGTCAAAAGCAGCTGCTCCCAGCACCTGTACAGGAGCCCCACAGTCCAGCTCTCTACACACAACCTCTGCATCCTGCTGGTCAAAGGCAGCATCACACATTGTGTGCCATGTGTTCCCCTGAAGTATATCTAATCTCCCAGAGCACAGGTGAGGTCCATATACAAGTCTGGGGTGGCGACCTGTGTTTACATGTATGAGTGAATATCAATGTGTGATGTGCTAATTATTTCATTATTGAGATAAACATCAATTCTATTAAATTTACTTTTCTGTTTTCTAATAAAACATTTAAAGAAATTGGACAGGCTAACCTGTGCATCTGACTCCAGCATCATGATAATGACCACAGTCATGAACACCCCATCCTCTTGATCTACAGTTCTTCAGTGTGGACTCTGATCCACTACAGGCCACATTATCCATCCAGATTGGTCCTGATCCTGGTCCAAAACGACTAAGAGTATCTACAGGTTCTCCACAGTACAGCTCTCTACACACCACTTTGGCATCAGTTATATCCCAGTCATCATAACACACTGTTCCCCACTGACCATCATGATGAACCTCCACTCGACCTCTGCAAGAACTGTTACCACCAACCAACCTAACAGTCTCAAAATCTGTACAAGGAAGAGAGAGAAAGGAATATAACCACCTATAAGCAGAATATTGCAAAGTTGAAAAACATAAGATGTAAAAAAGTTAGTAAATACAAATATTTATAGATATATTTCAAGATGGACGAGAGAATATGACAAATAATTCTGTCAATCATTAAATTGTTAGCCTATAAAGCTCAAATAGTTCATGCAGTTTCACTGACAATTAATGAACAAGTGTCATGAGATATAGTTTTTAGTGATATAAGGCCATCATAGATAAACTGCTCATTCAAACATATATAATTTACAATCTTGTTTGTACTTACCAGATGTGGTTAGAGTGAATATGGACAATAAAATGAGTGTCAGGCATCCCTCCATCTTCTTCTGCTCGTCACACCGTCTGACTGTGAGCACAAGTTTCTCGTCTGCTCCTCAAACACACTGAAGAAACTGGCTCCTGTCGGCCCCCTAAAGAGAGAGAGAGACTCACAGCTGCCAATGACACTCACTGTTACCTTATTAGACACAACAGAGGAAATCATCAAACACAATCAGTGACAAATCAGAAAGCAGCATTTTGATTTTCTCCATATATATCAATAAAGTGTCAGCGCTGATGAGCGGGACTCCTCCTCCAGCGTGAAGAGACACTTCACTGAGGACAGACTCGTGTCAGTCAGAAGTCAGTGTGGAGATAAAGTCACACTAAACTTAAAGCAGATTGATACAGAAACACTGCAGCTTATATTCAGCATCAAACCTGAACCTGAACACAGCAGATACAAGCTCTGATCACTGACTGCTCACTTACTGAAACTTTATTCTAAAATAGTTGATTTTTGCTATAAATTTATAAATTATAAAGTTTTTTTTAAAACAAATGTGCAACAAATTAGGTGGATTTCACTTCACTGTTATGATGTTCTAACCTAGAGAACAATAAACAGTATGTTAATACATTATCAAATGAACTGGGCTGTTTGGGCTATTCAGACAAAATTTGTAAATAAACATTGTTTTCTGTTCTAAAGATATTAAATTACCATCATATCAAAAACATTTGTATATGTAAAGTGTGTTTAACAGTGTATAATTCATCCAGCAGATGGCAGCTTTTCTTATTTTATAGAGGAGCAGACAAGACTCTTGTGTCATCACCACATGAGATGGCCACATGGCCTCTTTAAAAAAATGGTAAAAACATTGAATGAATAATATAATTTCTTTATTTGTTCATTAGGTAAAAAGCAATAATATCAATATAAAAATAATAAGCTGAATACTGAAATAAAAAATAGTTGTTACCAAATTTTGCAAAGCATGTAACTTTTCATAAGGCACAGATGCATTAGCAGCAATATAAGAAACTCCTTTGTGAACAAAGAGA
Source organism: Aspiorhynchus laticeps (assembly GCA_023376895.1). NCBI lineage: Eukaryota > Metazoa > Chordata > Actinopteri > Cypriniformes > Cyprinidae > Aspiorhynchus > Aspiorhynchus laticeps. Next base: position 21,512,900 of record CM041805.1, on the reverse strand, counting down.
GTGGGTGTGGTCATTGAGTCATATGGCCCCTCCCTCTTTAGTTGACATATCCCCCACATCATCATAGTCTGTTAAAAAAAAGAAATCTTGTTTTTCCTTCTTATATACTTTTTTCAAGAGTTAGTATGGATGAACAACAAAAAAAATATAAATAGTTGTAAAGTATAAGGTGATATTAACCTACCTAATTTTTTCCCATCTTCATTGCTGTTCTTCACATCATCATACTCCTCCTGATCTCCCTCTGATACACACACAAAACAAAACCTCACATTGTAATTTGTAATATAGCTTTTGTCACGTCACACACATCTCATGACTGACTGAGAGATTAAACTAATTAGATTAAGCTGATAAAGCCATGAGAATTCATGCCAGAAATGCATATTCAATATCATATATTCTGTCAAATTGTTTGATATCATGTTTGTGTATGAATTACTGCATGTGCATATTCCCAAAAACAGTCCATTCTCTGTATGATATATGATTGCTGTCATATTTCTAAAAATTACTTTACATTCATTACTTTACATTCATACTTTACAACAGGTTAAAAGCAACATGGAGTTTGACCTTGAATCACAAAATGGCCATATTCCAAGACTGAATGCGTCACAGCGGCTGGATGAAGGCTGTCCCAATTTAAAGGCTCAAGTGCGGCCTCAAAATGCATCTTTCGTTTCCCAGGCCATGAAGGATATGACTGGATCCTTCACAGCCCAGACTATCCCAAGATTCATTGAATGTCAGTGATGTCAGGAATTTTTTGAGAAAATGGGTTTCAGTTTTGGGTTTTGGCTTACTCTAATATATTTTAGAGAGATTATACAAATGGACCTCAGTGAACTGATCCTGTTTACGCACATAAACATGCAGCTTTGTGGCTTGGAGTCTGATGAACTATCATCTACAAATTCATCCGATTACACATTAATAACCCAGAAAGATAAACAGTTGAAACCATCTGACATGCTCAGTGGAGAGACTTTAACTAATATTGAAATCTTTTTAAATTAATAAAAAAAAAAGATTAGGTAGATGAGAACAACAGATGAGCTTTAATTCTACTGAGGATCAGATCTGTATCACTGAAGTCTCCCATCATTTCATCCCATTTGACTGGAGTCCCAACATTTTGTTTACTTGGCTGTTGTTGGCTTTCCTTTTCTTGCCAAGATTTTCATAATTTCTAAAAACATTAACATAGTTAAAGCTTTTAACATTCTCCCATGATGCCTCACCCCTCTGAGTGAAGTGATGTTGTCTGTGATGAATCTCATGATAAACAGCCTCAGTTGGTGTTCTGTGTAATCCTGTGTACCACTCAGAGAGAGCTGTGAGTATAGATAAACAAACCTGCTGTCAGTTCACAACACATAATTGATCAAACACAGAATATGACAGTCTCTGAATCTCTCCTACCTCTCCTCATCACTCTCTTTCGCTGAATCAGTATAAGCAGTAGCACTGAGATCAGTAAGAGCACAACTCCCAGTACAATCACAAGCACTGGGGGGACGGAGAGAGACGCTGCTGGAGGAGTTTGTGGAGGAGAGACTGATGTTGAGCGCACTGGAGGAGAAACTGGAGGAGAAGCTGATGTTGTTGTGGCAGGAGTAGTGGGCACTGACAAATCTGTCAAAACAGACACAAACACATTTAAAATCATGATTATCTTAAACAATTTACATTTTATCTTCTGCTATAATATATTCTAACACTCAGAGTGACAGAATGATGTACACTGTAGCAGTGAGAGTAATATTTCTCATATTTTCTTTTTTTTTTTTTTTAATAGTCATCTCTAAAGTACAGCCCTGGGGGTGGGTTTAAGATCAAGATCAAGACCCCAGGCCCCCTCAGTAGAAATTGCATTTCAGGGAACGGAGTCCCACAGGGGGCACTACACAATTGCCAGCTTTGCATATACCGCTACTGCTGTTGGTTATCATAGCAGTCGTGTAGTTATTATTTTGACCAAAAGAGGGAGCTGCAAAAACCCTTTTGCAGCCTCCATGTTTCCTTTTCTGCACACTTCTGCTGAGCCTGCAGTGAGGGTGTGTTCAAATACTTGTGGTCTTGCCCAGTTAAGAGTGTGTGCACACAATAAGTAGTAAGTGCGCAAGACTATCTACGTTTTTAAAAATGTCAAATCTAAGTCCCCAAAACCAACTGTGTCCTGCTCCAAAGCAGTATTTGAGGCTAAGCATATCCCATCATGCCTCATGTTCAGGAACTCTTGCCCCGAAATCATGAAATGGAGGAAAACATTTCAATGAAAGTTTAAATAATTAGACATTACATATAATTTGGTAGCAAAACATAAAGTGTTGTACATTTTATTGGAGCAAAGATGAGTATGTGTATAATATACATAATTTACAACTGTTCACTACTGCTTAAATCACAAGCACTGGGGGGACGGAGAGAGACGCTGCTGGAGGAGTAATTGATCTTAATGCGTCAGAAGTAGTGAACGCTGACAAACCTGTAAAAATAATGCAAATATATATTTTTAAACAAATTATCAGCTCTAAATGCTCAAATAAATAATATTTCTCAGAGTTTTGCAGTGACCTGCACAGGTGAGTCCAGCGTGCTCTTTGTGGGAGCAGTCAGTGTGGTTTTTCAGGGAGAGAGGACAGTCCCACAGGTGAATCTCATTCCCTCTGCACTCAACTCTGTTCAGCCACACAACACCTTCACCAGCACCAAAGACTGAATTCCCATCAGCCCTCAGTGCTGCTCCACAACCCAGCTGCCTGCAGACCACCTGAGCATCGCTGATGTCCCACTGATCATCACAGACTGAGCCCCACACAGCGTTATGATACACCTCCAGCCTCCCAGAGCACCGGCCCTCCCCTCCACTCAGTCTGAGAGGAACATGATCTAAAACACACACATCAACCAGCACTGAGCAGCATAAGAACAAAAAAAAAAACAGAAAAAAACAAACAAACAAAAAAACACTCTGAAACTGAAAATAGAGTTGTTTAATTCTATTACAGTTTTTAAATGCAAATAATGCAATGCATAAATAATAATTGATCAGGTAAATACAGGCTTACACCAAGAAACATTAACTAATGTATTATCAGGAAACTTACTTGAACATTGTCTCTGGTGAGGAGATGCTGAACATGTCAGATGACTCCGAGGAGACTCTTCAGTCTCCTCAGCTGAAATTAAAACATTGTACAGTCAAGACTATTTCTGTCTGCTCAGTTTAGTTGTGCAGAAATTAGTTTGCTCACATAAATGTGGCATTTAAGGAAATATGACTACTGAGACCAAATTAAATAATTTAAATATCATCTCACCTGAGCAAGTAATTTTGGCCACTTCATCTTCATCGCAATAGTTTTGACCCCAGGGTGAAGATGGACACTGCCATAAAGTGGAGTCATGTGGTCGACATGTTACTTTATCCAGCCAGTTACGAGCTGATTTCACTCTTGATGTAGAATCAGACAAATCACCAGATCTTCCACAGTTCAACTCTTGACAGATCAGACTCACTGTGTCTCTGTCCATCTGGTTCCAGCACACATTACCCCAGGATCCATTGTAGAAAACCTCCACATTCCCTTCACAGCCCTCAGTTAACCTGATCTCTTTAAACTCTAGATAGAAATGGAAAAATGTAATTTTAAAATACCGATAACAAAATACCAAAATTTAAAAATATGGGTATTATGGACATGTGAAAATAATATGAATATGTTATATTAATTTTAATGAATAAAAACAACAAAACAAAACAAAACAGCAGCTTATTTACCTGAGCACACGACTCCTACATCCCCCTTGTGTTGACAGTCATGTTTTCCCCAGCCTGAAGAAGAGCAGCTCCACAGGGACGTCTCATTCCCCTCACACTCCACCTCATCCAGCCATATGGGTCCAGAACCAGGACCAAACCAGGCTGGTACCTGCTGGTTACTGAGGGCCACTCCACACTGCAGCTGTCTGCACACCACATGGGCATCTTTAATATCCCAGGAGTCATCACACACTGTCCCCCATGAGCCGCTGTGAAAAACCTCCAGCCTCCCTGCACAGTCTCCCCCAGAACCCACCAGCCTGATGGACCCGCGACCTGATATTCAGAGAAAGATAAACACATAATTGACCAGTAACAACTGAAGAATCTGTCCAGATGTTGTTCTTCTCACCAAGGCAGGTGATTGACAGCTGTTGTGTGGAGCTGCAGTTGAGAGTTTGTGGAGAGCTGCAGTTCCCCAGATGAGCTTCACTCCCAGAGCACTGGAAGCCCGTCACACACTCATGACTGTGTTCAGGACTGGACGAAGAGGAGCCGTAGAAGTTGAGCACAGACCCACAGCCCAGCTGTCTGCAGACCACAGAGGATTCAGTGAGACTCCAGGAGTCCAGCAGAACTCTCCTCCAGACCTGATGAATGAAAACTTCCAGCTCCCCCTCACACTGTCTCTCTCCAGACAACCGCACCAGACCATCATGAAGAGCCAGAGAGGAAACTGAGTGAAAGATGTGGCATTTTATTAAATTGACATTTCAAAAATGACATAATAACATAACCACAATGCAGAACGGTGTTATTGCTTAGAACACACAATGAGATTACTCAAATTGTAATCATCTCAGTGAAAAATCTGATTTGAAATATTTTAATTTAGATTTGTTCATAAAAGTAAAAAACATATTTTATTTGTAAATGTAAAGTTTATATAAAATAAATTTTTATTATCAGATATTTTCATTTTTAAATAAAACATTGAATTAATGAATAGCTACACATTTTTAAACAATTACATTTTATTTATTTTCTACACATTCTGAACAATTATACTTTTAAGCAGTATATTGGCAGTTAATATGTTAAATTAATAGTTAATATGCTACACTGTAAGATTAGGTCACAGTCTATGTTAATATGAAGGAATTTTCTGTATTGATTTTTCACAGGTGTTTTACCTGCATTTTAAATGATGCATTGCTGTTTGTTGTATTTTAGGGCTAAAGAAAATGTCTGTAAACTTAACAAATATTGTTCTGACCCAACTGATTATCAATTATAGGTACAATCTAATAGCAAGGTTTATCATAAATGAACAATTACTACTGAACAATTGTAACTAATTAGGGCCCTATGATTTCCGCGATTCAGTAAACGCGGACAGAATCACGGAATCCAGTCATAAAAAAATAATTTACAGTTTAATGCGGAATGTGTCAAAGTTTGGATGAATTAATCAAAAGCAGGTCAAATCAAATCGCAATATGGACTAGTAGCTATCGGTAAATATTAAGCCGCAAAGGTCGATTCAAATATGAATCCTGCATGTTCTACAGGTTTCTGTATGAATGGAGCAGATGCGCGGTTTTGATGCTCGCGGTGATTTCAGCGTCTGCCGTCTCAATGAGGACATAAATACATAACAATATCTCCAAAACTGATCTGAGAGTCACTTCACGAGCATTTTACCATTTTGTTTGAGTAAATCTAGCAGTCATATCATATACACACAGAACTTTAAAAGGTATTCACGGCAACCCGTCAAAAATAAAAGTTCGGTTTAACTTATTAAAGGCATTGTACCAGAAATAGGCTATATTACTATTATTATTTAGTAGAATGTACTACTACTACTACTGTTGAAAAGTAATAAAACTTTATTTTTTATGAAATAATCACAAAATATTTTAATTTTGTAAATCCCCTTTATTTGCCAAAAATGTATTGTTTAATTTTCATTAATTAAAATATAAATTAAATCAATGTTTTATGCCTTCATCTGATAACCAGTCAAATATAAATAGACAACACATAATTTCTGTGGGGGGGGGGGGGGTATTTAATAAGGCTACTGTAAGAATAAATAAAGATTGTTTGTATGCATTCAAATAATTAGACATGCTAAAACACAGAATTTGGTAACAATAAAACATGAGGTGAGAAAAAAATAAAACATTTCATACAGCCCTAAACATGTCATTTTTGTTACACTTTTAATACATTAATGTTAAATTAATTTTCATGATTTTAATTAAGTAGACATGCTTTTTGATTAATAAAATTAATAAATAAAAAGGAGTCCAGAAAAATGAAAATGGAAAAAAAACAGAATTTAGAAAAAAATTAAACTGAATTTGGGAAAAAATAAAATGGATATAGGGCCCTATACAATGTATGTGCTGCTAGACAGCTCTCTGAAGACTGATGTGCTGTTTGGCTGGCTAGCTGTTGAATGAGACACTTTTCAAAAGTTGCAAAAATAGTTTTTTAAATAAATTTGTTGCTAGGTTTTTCAATAAAATCCCCTCACCAGAGCAGATGACTCCAACATCTCGTCTATGAGAACATTCAGCTCGACTCCATGAAGAGATGGAACATTCTGAGAGTTTTGTTTCATTCCCGTCACAATCAAACACATCAGCCAAGATTTCATCACTTCCCTCTCCAAACCAGTCTGATCCCACAACAGACACAGCAATCCCACAATTCAGCTGTCTACAGAGGACACTGGCAGCTCTCATATCCCAGCATGCATCACACACTGTGCCCCATTTACTGAGATACTGAAGCTCCACTCTTCCAGAACAAGAGTCTGAACCGTTTACCAGTTTGAGATCAGTGTAACCTGGACAAACAACTGTCAGCTCTTTTAAACAGTATGAAACTACAGTCAAGATAATTGAGTAATACAACAGAAGTGTGTTACATATGTAATTTATCTAAAGAGATGTTAAATGTTAATACTCAACCAGAACAGATCACTCCCACATCATCATCATGGGAACAGCTCTGTATCTGTGAAGATGATTGTGAACAGACGTGTATCTGAGATTCATTTCCTCTGCACTGAAGCTCCTCTGACCAAACACGGCCTTTCCCTTTCCCAAAAGCAGCTGCTCCCAGCACCTGTACAGGAGCCCCACAGTCCAGCTCTCTACACACAACCTCTGCATCCTGCTGGTCAAAGACAGCATCACACACTGAACCCCATCCTTCTGTACGGAGCATCTCCACTCTACCAGAGCACAGGTGAGACCCGTCCACAAGTCGAAGTCTTTGCTCTGAGTCTATGAATTATAAAGACAAATGCTTAATTAAACTTCTTTACTCACCTGGAACTCTAGAGAAAACTGTCATTAAACTTTGACATTTTTTATTTAATTAATTCTCTTAATCTGCACTAATTGTGTATGTACGGTGACCTGGAGGGAACATGTTCGGTTCACTTAGTTTTTTCGTGGTCAGGAGATCATTTTGTTAATGTACTGACATCCTTATGCTGTGGCCTCAAGATCCTGTTACTTAGGCTAATTATTATATTAACTATAAGCTACCGGTCTATGTGTGTGATGTAGACAGCATTTGAATGAAGTTTATCATGAATAAATGTTACATAAATTAATAAAGTACATAAAATAAAAAAGGCCTACAAGAAAACATTTTTATCCATCCCACAGTCTTGTAGTCCATTAACTGATCGTCTCTTTCTCATAATATCTGTATATTATTATTATTATGTATTTGATTTAGGTTATTTTCTAGGGCTGTGACGGTCACCGTGACAACCGCGTCACCGGCGGTAGTGCACGTGACGTCACACTTTATAACAAGCATAATACAAAGTTTTGTATACAAGTGTAATATAGTAACGGTTGCAAATTGTTTTATTTAGACTATAAATCTATGCTAATTCACAAATGACCGCAAACGCCATACACGGCGTTTCCTTTAGATTGCAGGTTTGAGGCAGGAAAATACAGTTTATTCTGCATTCAGCAAATGTATTTTGAGCGATGGACCTTGTTGGGAAACCAAATACTACATCACCGATCTGGAATCATTTCCATTCGTGTCACCCATCCGCGTTTGTACAAGTGTCTTCAAGTTCACGTGATCGCAAACTCCCGGTGAGGTTTGTGTTGGTGAGGCTTTCTCCAAACTGGCCAAATACGAGCGAGACAGCGGTAAATGGAAGATGCCAACAAGAAATGTGGAAACATACGCCGCGACTCCTATTCCACAGAGAGCGCGTGCAGACGAGGAGTTAACGCGGAACAGTGAACCGTGCAGTGTTGCCAGATTGGGCGGGTTCCCGGCGGTTTTGAATTTGATTGTAAATATTGGCTTGGACGGGTGGACAAAATTTGGACTGGTTTTTGGTCAGTTTGGCGGTTTTCAAAACATATAAATTGTATAGGCTAATTGGTTAACAAACAAATAGAACAAGTGTGCATATATAGCCTACTGCATGCATCCAATCAGTCATCACAAAGTTACTAAACACACACACACACACACACACACACACTGCAAAGAGACTGGTGCTGATCTTTGAGCCAATCACTAGCGATCAGCAGACAGACGTGATGATTCATGAGCGACGGGTTTTTAGCGCGATAACGGATCTGATTTTGAATGTATAACTAAGTGATCATAATGCCTAAATATAAGTTTGATGGTAAAGAGTGGAGAGTGTTTAACTCTCAAAACGTGAATTACACCTGTTGAGGGAGATGACATGAAGGCTATATCACAGCAACTCCGAAATCAGAGCACAGTTCAATTATTTAATCGAAATCTATTTATATCTATACGATCCTGTCTTTTATCTTTTAAACGGTCCAGATTGGATCCTTTAAAGCTGCTGGACTTGTTAGTTTTGACTGTGCAAAGTTCTACATTATGTTCAATATGAACTTCACGAAAGACCTAGTACTGTGTGAAATTATAGAGCGACACGAAGGTAAGAGCATTATTGTTGTTAATTTTTTTTATTTTCGATTATCATGCAGAATGACAGCTTTGACTGTCATGTGTGCATGAACAAGTGTGAAATACCTATAATTACGATCACTTATATTGGGCACAATTGTTTGCATTTAAATTCTGACTGTTGACATTGATTGCCGTTTTGACAGTGTCTGCATATTTTAATCATATTTGGTAGTTCTCTTTAATGTATTTGCCCCGATTTGATCCATGGGAAATTTATCTAGCATTATATTTAGGCCCTATATTATTTTGTCGTCATTATTTCATTATAAGAGTTAAAAATGGCTCTTATCAACCTTGATTTACATTACATCACATTATTTTGACAGTTAAAGTTTTGGGCGGTTTTTGTGAGCTTTTGGGCTGGAAATCGTCCATCCAATCTGGCAACACTGGAGCGTGTCTAAACCGGACGCCGTGTCGCAACACAACAGGTTGAGTCTGTCTACAGCACATTTGATCTTCGTGTCAGTATGTCATAAATAGAACAAGGCAGTCTGTGAGGGGTTTGTCGTGTCTTATCGCGCCGCATCTAGTGTAGACCGCATCACTGATTAGAATGAGTTCTCGCCGAGCCGCTCGCGTTATTTAAGGCTACTTTCCTATATTTATTTTAGTGTTTTGCAGGTGTTCACTGACAGAAGTGCTAAAATAAACACGTACGTTTGTTAGTAGATGATTGAGCCTCATTTATTCATGTTTGTGTTTCAGAATTATATATATATATATACACAGCACCGCGCCACCGGCGGCAGTTGGTCCATTACCACCGCGGTGGTAAAAATCTGCCACCGTCACAGCCAGGGGCGGACTGGCCATCGGGAGAACCGGGACAATTCCCGGTGGCCTGGCAGCCAATTTGGCCTGCTACCCTACTTTTTATTTATTTATTTTTTGTTGTTGTTGTTTTTGCCTGCCGAATGTATACTAAAGTGATTATTTCCGAATTCGCCATTCAATAATAATACTCCAATAAATCATGAATCGGCTAGTCTTCTTGGCTGGCAACGCGATTCGCCTCGCGCACGCTCCGCGCATCCGCGCGTCCGCGCGTCCGCCAAAAGGACGCGAGACTCGAGAATGGAGTAGAAGCGCCCAGGTGGAGCAGAGAGGCAAAACTGTCCTGTTTATGACTTCAAGTGCAGGTCAGTTACATCTGTAAATAGACAGACTATTGTAGTTTTGTCTTAGTTTACTTAGTTAAACTGCTAGCAAATGTTAGCAGTAGCAGTCAATTGCTGCAAAATTACCAAAATAACAATTACTATTGTGGAGTAGGAATTTAGCAGACAAATATTCACATCGTTTTATAACAGGTTAGAGGGAGCTAAGGCAGACAACAACACAACCCTTACGAAAATTAACCGTGGTTTCACTTAAAATAAAACCAAAAACAATGGTTACTATAGTTAAACCATGGTATTCACAAATTAACATTGGTTTTGCTACACTATATAGCTTCACCATGGTATTTGGAGTAAAACTCTGGTTACAAATGGTAATCAATCTGCCAAAACATGGTTACTATACTTTTACCATAGGCCTAATAAAACCATGGTTAAATTTCCTTAGGACAAAACTCGTGATAATGCAAAAACATGTTAAATATTATGATTTTTCTATAAAGGTATATTCAAGATGTAGCTATTATTGTACTAATTTAGAAATTTAGGAAAGATAAATCAATAACACATGGTCCTAATGTAATACTTTTTTTTCTCAAATAAATGTATACTATGTGCAAACAAATTACAATGAGGTGGTTGTTTTGCATCAAGGTGGAGACGTGTTGATGAAAAAGTGACAGGTACAAGAAAATGAGAAAAGAGACTAAAAATGAAAATGGAAGTTCAAGAGATAACCTTTAATTATTTTGCGAGGCCCCAGCCGAGGGATTTAAACTTTTATGTGATGATGATTTTGGCCATACAAAAAATATTGTTGTCTGTGGTTTCAAAATTTGTTTTGGGTGTATGGGATGGCCTGGATGCGTGTGAGATTTCCCGGCCTGAAATTTTGTCCCAGTCCGCCCCTGGTCACAGCCCTAGTGTTTTCCTTCATTTCAATCTATTTACTTTATATTCTGAACAGTTTTGTAAATAATAGCTTACTGTAAATGCCTGACATTATGCTATATGACTCTATATATAATTCACTATATGAATTTGTAATGGAAGTGCAGTTTAAAGGTTGAGTTTAACATACATTTTTATTTTATGTCGGCTAATTAATAGACTATAATTATACATTTTAGTTGATGAATGAATCATTCGTGAAGTTCAATTTGTAAATGAAAAACACAACACGCCCATTTGTCATCACATACTGGCATAAATACAATCATAATCATAAATAAGTCAAAACTTTATTGGTATAATAAAGTCAGGCGTTTACAGTATTTGCAAAATATATGGTAGCATAATAATACTAGGATAATTATACAGAATGTTAATTATGTAAAACGATACACGAATTGAAACGGGAAATAAGCATTTATAACAATAAATATAAAAATATAGCCCTAACCAGTTAATATAATAATATTATTATAATATTATCATATTACAGTTATATAATAGTAATGATAATAATAAAATACAAATATATTAAATAAAAAGACACGATCAGTTAACAGATTTACAAGACTGTGGGATGAATAAAAATGTTTTATATATTTCTTATAATCGCAGGTTTCTATGGTCAACATAAAGATGTTGTTAATCTCGAGGCCACGACAAAACTGAACATGTCCCGTCCCGCTCACCGTATATGTATGTCATTTTATCTTCCATCCATAATTTTATAATCTTCATTAAATAAACAACGTAAATAAGATTGTCAAATCAGACTGTCTGAATATACAAAAGACTTGACATATTTAATAGTGATTCTCTTCATCATAGTTTATTGTGATAATAAGGAATTAGGATTAATATATTATGAACAAATCAATTAAACAGACTGCCTGTTTCATAAGATTGATAGTGATGTTTGTAAACACGAGCACAAGTTATTGCTTGAGTGAGAATTATGAAAGAGAGAGATGAAATAACAGTCTGAGGTTTGGAGCAGTTTACCTGAACAGACGACACCAGCATCTTCATTATGATTACAGTTCTGCTGTGCATACTGGCTCTGTGACCGGCAGTCTTTCAGTGCAGTCTCTGATCCACTACAGTATAAATAACCCATTGAAATTGGTCCTGATCCTTGTCCAAAGTGAGCATCATATGTTGGTTTTACAGCCGTCCCACAGTTCAGCTCTCTACACACCACTGCAGCATCAGCAATATCCCAGCCATACTGACACACTGTTCCCCACTGACCATCATTATAAACCTCCACTCGACCAGCACAGGGATTATTACCATTCACCAACCTCACACTCACACTGTCTACACCTGAGAGAGAGACAATCAGTGAATATACCAAACATAGTATGAAGTAAAGTGTAACATTATGTAAATTATTTCAGTTCATTTTAAAGAATAGATTACCTATTGACCCTCAGTATGTACTTACCAGAAGTGATGAGTTTTACCATATAACACAGAAATATGAGCATCAGACAGTTCTCCATCTTCTTCTTCAGCTCGACACACACTATTTCATCAACTCAGAACAGAGCTTTCTCGTCTGCTCCTCAAACACACTGAAGAAACTGGCTCCTGTCGGCCCCCTAAAGAGAGAGAGAGACTCACAGCTGCCAATGACACTCACTGTTACCTTATTAGACACAACAGAGGAAATCATCAAACACAATCAGTGACAAATCAGAAAGCAGCATTTTGATTTTCTCCATATATATCAATAAAGTGTCAGCGCTGATGAGCGGGACTCCTCCTCCAGCGTGAAGAGACACTTCACTGAGGACAGACTCGTGTCAGTCAGAAGTCAGTGTGGAGATAAAGTCACACTAAACTTAAAGCAGATTGATACAGAAACACTGCAGCTTATATTCAGCATCAAAACCTGAACCTGAACACAGCAGATACAAGCTCTGATGACTGACTTTTGTAAGTCTGAACACTTCAAACACTTACACAAACTTACTAGAACCAACTTCCCGACTAATATTAAATAATTAATGGATTTTACTAATTTGTTCTTTTATTCTAACCAAGGAAACAATAAAAATATGATTACACCATAATGTAAACTGTATTGCTGCTAAAGCTATTTTGATGAGTTTTAATTAAATTAAAATGATCTACTTTCATTAAGTATAACTCTGAGAATAAAATAACAGCAATAATCATGTTTAATACTGTGATGCTGCATTTGTCCAGCAGATGGCAGCAAAACACTTCTTATTGTAAAGAGGAGCAGACAAGAGTCTTGTCCCTGTGTTGCTGCACGAGGAGATTCTCTCTAGTGAAAGTATTACAGGACAGCCTCGATTATGTGGAATGCCAAAGATGCCAAAATAATAAATAAATGAGTATATAAATATACTAAGAAAAAAATAAATAAATAAAATGTGAAAAATAAATGAGAATTTCTACTTATATATCATTATTTATGTATAATTGTATTTTTCAACATTTATTTTTCATTTATTTATCTATGAATTTATTAATTTCCATATTTATGTATTATTTATATATGTTTTTATGTCACATTTGAATAAATGTGAAAATATATAAATGTTGACATACATATATAAATAAAAGTGAAAATAAATAAGCATATAAATAAATAAATGGAAAAAAATGTTGAAAAAATGCAATTATATATATTTAAGGAAATATAGAAATACGTAATATTTGTTGTTTTACATTTCTTTGTAGATGTATTTATTTGATCAGTTTAACAGAGGAAACGAGGAAGAATCAGTTTGAGTATTGAGAAGCACCTTATCTGAATCAGTTATTTGATAACAATAATTTATTCAGTCACTCAGATTTTGTTTTGAAATACTAATTTACAGTATCCAAGAAAGAATTTAATATAGCTTTCAATCTCTTTGGAAATGTGTATGCTCTTTAGAAACAATAATAATGGCTCAATGATTTCTGCTGAATTCACTGTGGTTGGTTCTATTTGTTTCTCAAAGCAAAAGTAGAATTACAAAGTCAGATTCTATTTTTGGACCTTGTTACCTCAATTCCTTCCGCAATTTGCTATTGAAATAATATTTATGATGATATTAACTGGCCACATGTGTGGTCACTCCCTCAAAAAATGTTTCCTAATGAATAAAGTTAAAGAAATATCTATAATATTATTCACAGATTTTACCCTGTTAAGCATTACATACAAAAATGTTAAAATATCATTGACATCCTGCTCTTTTTGTCAATCTTTACCTAAAACTATAAGTCATTTGTTTTGGGACTGTTCTTTCAATCCTTTTGGAGTAATATTAACGAGTTTAATTATTCAGAATGTAATACGTGATTTTTCTTTGTATGATAATTCTTTTTGGGGTCAGTGTTTTTTTGGGGTCAGTGTTTTTTTGGGGTCAGTGTTTTTTTTGGGGTCAGTGTTTTTTGGGGTCAGTGGTTTTTAAAACACTAACAATACAAAAAAGCACTTCGCATTGTGGCCGGGTTTATTTTCTAATAATTCAATGGCTCGTCGTCAGTTATTACTTGTTCATTACTGATTACAGATTACATATGAAAACTGTAGTTAGTAACGTAATTAATTTTAGGTAATGTATTCTGACTACTTTTTAGATAACGTTTTTATCTAACTTGTTTTAAACTTACCATTAAACGTACCATATTGATATAAAAAAGCAAATAGAAAGAAATTGTATTTAAAAAATTTGATATCATCATCATAAAATGCATTAAAAATGACATTAATTCAGGGTTTCCCAAACTGTGCTTAATGTAAGAACTGCAGTGAGTTTGTGAGTTGATTAAACTAATAATCATTTAAATCATAAAAATGTAAAATTAATTATTTGAACACTTGAACACTAAAAACAGAAATATATAATTTCATCTTTCAGGTCAGACTTCCTGATTCAACAGTTAATGTCATTCTGGATATGATGATGACAGGGTTTCACAGCTATACATCACCAGTAATTATTAACTTGCATAATTATTTGTGTCATACATGGTCTAATTGCTTGAGAGGCACTTTTTTCACCCAAATTCAGAAGCATGGTTTGAAAATTGATTTTCATGACATTTACATGATGATTCTATATTGTGAATATAGACAAAACTAAATGTATGACACAAAGTAGGATTTTTAGAGATGAAATTTTAAAAGAGAGAGAGAAAAAAGATGAATTAGGGAGAAATCAATCAATTATGAAGAATTTACTGCCATTGTGTGAATATGTAATAATGTAATCCATAAAAAAAGTAACTGTAATCTGATTATGAGCATTTTAAAATGTAATATACTCTGAATATGAGTACTTGATTTTCAGAATCTGATTACATTACTACCCAGCTCTGGAAATAATTTACTGTATGTACCATGGTACTGTATATACAGTAAATATCATACAAAGTATTATCATCACTTTACTCTTTTGGAAATTAACCTACTTACAATTTTACCCATCAGAAACACTCACTCATACAGAAATCAAGTCTATTTTTTCATGATCTGATTTTAAATGAGCTTTAATTTTATCAGGTTTAAAAAAATAGTCTGAAAACCAACTTTTTTTTTTCTTCAGCATGAAAAAGAAAGAGAATAACATGACCTGACCATATTTGTTTGGACAACAACCACAGATTAATAAGATGAATTAAAAGGGCTCATGTACCCGACACAAAGGATGCTGTTCTCCTCAGAGGAGCGCTCACTGACTCAGAAAGAGCCTCTGTTGGGTTGCATTCATATCTCAGAGCATTTATGTCTTATTGGAGACATTAGAAGTGGTCTGGATAAATAATGACACTTAAAAACTTTAATAGCCATTGATTTAAGATAAAAGTTGAATAGTATAATTATTCAGAATAACAATATTTAGATTCAGAACCATTAATAGCTGCACTACATAATTCCTCCACAAGATGGAAGTAATGCACATATAAATCTATTGTTATAATTGATTGATTGATTTAATAATAATTAGTAGTAGTACTTTTCATTACTTTTTTATGAAAACATCAGTTACATGACCAGAGAATTAGATTTGGGTTATTTGGTAATTGTCTTTTTTTTTTAAATACACAAATATTTTACTATTAAGATAATAACAATAGGCCATAACCCACTACAACTAAAATTCAATAAAGTTAAATTACAAAAAAGATTTCAAATAGAAATATTACTCAAACTATTGAGTTTTCAAATTTCTTGATCCAAGGCAGTGTCTGTGATTATTGCGTCATACAGACCCTTCCTCTTTGTTTGACTCCTCCCCCACATCATCATAATCTGTTATTAAAAAACTAAATCTTAAATTATGGTAAATGATGTGTTTATATGAATATTTAAAATGGAGTCTATCTGGAAAAATATATAAATAAATATAAATATAAAATGAAATAAGGTTACTAAAACAGATCTTCACTCATCACATCATCATACTCCTCATCAACTTCTTCTGATCACAAGAATATCATAAAGTGTTTTATAAACTAGTGACATCTAATAGTTTAAAGATCTACAAATCTAGTTTGAGCTCAAGCGTAGTTCAGGCCACAGTGTGACAGCAGCATCAGCTGATCGTAACTCCTCACACTACAATTAATAAGATATAGAAGTTCATCCGTACTCACACTTGCTAATAGTCTGTCACACAGACACGCGTTCACACCGCGTTCAAACTCGCTCTGGCTGCTCTGCAGAAAGATTCATGGACGCTCTGAAGATCGAATGATTGGTCTGGTCTTGTAAACTTTATTTAAGCAAACAAGCATGTTGATCTTGTGCAGACTGACCACAAGTAGGGTATAAGTTATATTATAATGCACAGAACGACAGAATGTATGTAATCAGACTCTATATAGCAAAAGTGATATTAATATGGGTTTCAATGATTAATTCTTTTATATTTGGTCCCTCCCAATCTTGAATATTTGACCTTAAAAATGAGTTTAGCATTTACAAGCTGGTGATGCTTCACCCTTGGCAATTTAGTGTTATATCACAAAATTATACAAGACTATGAGACAAAGCAATTATGATTATGAAAAAGAAAAGTTTTCATGTACTTGCCTAGATTCTCTGGGCCCTTCAGCTAACTGTGTGCAAGACTATAGCAACTCAGCATCCTATTATTTTTGAATTAGTTTAAAAACAGCTACCACAGTTTAAACCTGTAATATTTACTTAATACATATGAAAACACAAACCAATACATTCTCACCTGTAACAGGTTAACCCATTTCTTCTGGATTTGAATCCCTGCGGTTTCTACAACCAGAGGCTGTGTAATTTTGTGGCGTCTTGGAAAAGTGATTTTTGTCTGGAGCGGTCGAATGTGGCATCTACTACATATCTGTCACAACAGAAACGTCCTGGGCTGCGTTTCTCGATAACAACAGATCTTAAGAGCTTCTCTATGTGAGAGATTATGATCGTTTGTAACGTTTTTATGTCTACTTAACATGAACACCTGAGTATGAGCTTTAAAGGTGCAGTGTGTAGTTTTTAGCGGCATCTAGCGGTTGAGTTTGCGAATTGCAACCAACGGCTCAGTCCCCCGCTCACCCAGGGGACGCACGGAGGCGCGGATTGTGCACGAGGCAAATCGCGTTGCCAGTCAAGATTAATCCATTCATGATTTATTAAGAGTTTTATTATTGAATGGCAAATTCGGAAATAATCACTTTAGTACATTCAGCAGGCAACAAAAACAACAACAATTAAAAAAAATAAAAACAGACAATAATTTATAATTTGATTGTTGCAAAGCACAGCGTTCTAGCTTTGTGAACATTTATATCGAATTCTCCATGACATGAGTCCAAACCAGTGAAATGTGATTTTTAAACCCATGCTGATTTAAAAAAAAATAAAAAATAAAAAAGGATCGCACTGCTGACTGACATTGGCAAAGTGTGTACATAAGACGTGCTGGACGATCTCCCTATAAAGTATATTATTGCGAAATATGGCTTGGCAAGATTGACACAAACATAATGGTGTCTTTCATGAACGTTTAGTTAATGGTTGGGGGAAAAGTCTGATATGTAACATTATATTGGGATCCGTGCATTAGGTCTTCATATAGATCGGTCTCAATGTTAATCAAACATTAAAAGAAAAGAGGGAATCACTCGTTGCTCTTGATTAAACTACTGTTTATTTGCAATTTTGTTCTTGTTTTTAATAACAACGCTAAAAAAAATATAGTAATTATCTTAAAGAAAAGAATAGGAGGAAAATATGCAACGTTGCTTGGTGATTTTGCTTTGGAATCTTCAGAAAACTCGATATTTCTCAGAATCAACTCTGCTGACTATCGCCTTCAAACTCATCATTTGCTCAGTCTTTTTTTTTTGTCAGATTCATATATCATTTTCAAGGTATTTTAATGTAGAATGTGAAAATAAAAATAAATCATTTTTGAAAAATTGCTCATTACCAACTCATTTGCCAGCACTGGTCACACACACACATATGCTCCCTTTCTAATCACTAAAAGGCTGTCATTCATCTTCGTTCATTGCAATCTCACATTATAATTAATGAAGTTATCTACGCTGCACAGTGAATCTCTTATTTACATCGCGTCTACACTTAATGAGATTATTCGTAGGAACATAATGGAACAAAAACTCCATTTAAGCGGTAAGTGGATTCTCTCTTAAACGCCTCTGATTTGCTATTAGGTTCAAGAAATCAACAGCTGTGATTGGATACAATGCTCAACGCTGCAAAAACACATTGAAATAGAAATCGATCTCCAGAGTGCAAACCATAACGCGCTGGATAGTTTGCCAAATCTGCAATAAAATGCCATTATTACAGCTTTAACTGAGGGTGCTTTTGATTTCGTTTGAGGGTGCTCAAGCACCCCCATAGAACCAGGCCTGACCCTAGCACAGTTTTGCCTCTGAGCAATGATGTTGTTTCGTTCCTGAATGAATCAACCGTTTAAATGATTTGGTTCAATCGCAATGACTCACTTATTAACAGTGACTTGCTGACACCTACTGGTGGTTTTAATTTCACATTTAAAGTATAATTTTTGTTTTATTATTTTATTTATTATTTCTGTATTTGTAACTGCAGGTTAAAAACAACTAGTTTGAGATTAATAGGCCTATCCCAGGGGTGTCAAACTCAGATCCTGGAGAGCGGCAGCCTTGGTCTATCCCATTGTTGCGTCCCTCCCAGGCAATAGGGCAGGGCCGGCGCCACGGGGGGGCGTGAGGGGGTGTCGCCCCCTCACTCGGACTATCCCGCCCCCTCACTCAAGATGAGTGTGAAAATAGATTTTATTTATGAAATATAATGGTTTATTTAAAAAAACACAGTTGCCAAATGAATAGGCTTTCTAGCATTAATATGATGCTACTATAGCAAACATTTAGGACAGTCTGTTTCACAAAATCACATTTTAATTACATCTGACACACAAACTTCCCGCGCAAGCGGTTCAACTAAATGCAGGAATTATGCAGCACTACTGACTAAGCTAAAGGTATGATGAAATATTTTTTTTTTATGTTTAATAGAGGGCTAGATTATCGTAGTTAATTGATTATTTTGCTGTATTGTTTGATGCTGTTCAGTTTGTTAAACTTAAAATGATGCATCTGTTAAATGGGCCGCAATGAATGTGTTATGTCAGGGAATCGGTCGCAATAAGCTTGTGTTTCATTGTAAAACAGACACAATTGAGTATTTCTGGTGGTTGTGGTGATGTACCGCCGCTCCCTATAAGCAGAGTACGCAGTTTTTTTATTTTATTAAATTAGTTCTATATTAATATATACATATACATAAATAAAAATATAAACATGAACAGATAGCCTATATAATGATACAAAATGAACGCAGTAGCTAAGCTAAGCACATGTGACGCGCCCTTCCCGCGTCTTCGCTCGCGCCGCCCTCACGTCATATTTGCGGCTGAATGCAAACTATCATAAATGATCGAAAACTATGCCCAGGAAAAGACATCAGCAGTCCAGGGCCCAGAAAGGAAAAAGAAAAAAGCCCAAGATGAAGCCCGTGCATCATTTTCATGTACGTTCATAATCCTGTGAAACTTATTTGGCTGTTGACGTTATAATGTCTAATACTTTCACCATCAGCATCTGCCTTAATATTCTCTTTGAGTTTCCATGTTCTTGTAGCCATGGTAACCACAAATTAACCGTGGATTTGTTACTTCAAATAATAATTTACAAATAAGTATTGAGATTTTTTTTTTGTGTTTTTTTTTGTGTGTGTGTGGTTATAAAAACAGACCTAAGCGAACAATAGCCTTTAAAATGACTTATAAAACATTATATAAAACAATGAGGCAATAATGATCGGTTAATTAATTAATTGATTAATGATCGGTTAATATTGCATAACTGTTAAAATACATAAAGTAATACAAAATATACAATTTATGTACATTAGGCTACATATTATTACAAATGCCTGCAAAGGGCACCAAAGGCCTGGTAATGGCTGCTGTTACACTCAAGTCCTTTAATATCGACCAAATATTTAATTAAAATATCCACTTAATCTTTTATTGTTGGCCACC